>PVJS01056430.1:0-12345 GCA_004027185.1 Glis glis | reverse complement strand
GGCATTCTACCTCCGAGCTACACCCCCAGCCCTATTTTTTATTCTTTACTTTGAAACAGGGTCTCACTAAGTTGTGGAGGGCATCACTAAGTAGCTGAGGCTGGCCGCAAACCCGGATCTTTCCATCTCAGCCTCCCAAGTACTGGGATTACAAGCATGCACCACCACACCCGGTGACCTCAGCTTTCTGATCTCATTCAGCAACCAGACTATTAAGACAATGGTTTGGATGCTTCTTCCATGGTAAAGCCACTACCCAAGCAAAAGGACCTAAAGATATTGACATAAAGAGTTTCCCCAAGAAATAGCTCAGCTAGACTAGCCTAGAATAAAACCTATAATCAACCCCACCCATATGAACAGAGAAGCAAGTCAATTCTCAGTGCCCTATTCTTAAATACAAATACCCAGTCAAGGATCACTAGACTTTTGAGGAAAGTTTCTAACAGGAAATATAGTGATCAAAACCAGGAAACACAAAAGAGCAACTTAGAAGAAATAGAGACAGGTAAAGATAGGAAAACTTAAAAAAAAAAAAACAAAAAAGACAACTATTATATGTCAGAGAGATAACATAGGAAACTTTACCCATGAAATAAGAACAAGATACTATGAAAAAGGACCACTTCAAGCTTAGGGATAAGCTCCTCCCTTTCTCTTTTATTCTCATCATAACTTATTTGACCTTTTAAAATTAAGTATCAAACCTCTAAAAATAAATTTAATAATCAGTTCTAATATTAGTGGAGATGGATAAAAACAACACATTCTAAGACCTTTTTGAAAATGTTCTTTGTACAGAGAGAATGCACAACTGCAGGTATATACACATACACACAAGTATGCAAACATATAGCACTTGCCTATTTTCTTCTAGGATTTCAATTAAACTCTTCTGCAGAAATTGAAGTACTGAAACAAAAGAATATAATCACAAACCAGAACTTAAAACTGCAAGCTTTAACTTTAGTACAAGAAGGCATTTAAAATCAGTTACATAAAGTGATATAATACAGAAGCAAAAATTTAAAAAGGAGCATGATGTACTTTAGTACATTTACCTACTGCCAAGAAATGTAAAAGAGCCAGTTCCAAAATGACCCACATGAGCAACAAAATAACCTAAGAACAAAATAAAATAGGACTTACCGTTTTTAAGCAAATTATTAATAGTTGATCTACCTGTAGGGGCAAAAAATAACACTGGTAAGGAGTTTCACAAAAATTAGTTTCATTTAAAAATAATGATGTAATGACAGGCATTAGTCAGAAAGACTACAAAAATGCAGGCTTACCCAAGTTAAAATTCTCCATACAGGAAGATATATTGTCAATTACTTTCCTATAAGAATATAAATCAGTAGTATTCAATTCTTCTTGAAGATGGGAAGTAAAACTGTGTATAGCCTTGGTTTGAAAAAGTTCTGGTAGGCCATTTAGTGAGCTAGAAAAAGAACCAAATATTAAAATTCTGATGACCTTATGCCAGCAGAAGATGTAGGGAAGGAGGAGAATCATATAAATGTTGGAACATTAAACTTTCAAAATACAGCACCATCACTGGAATTTCCCAGTCTATAACATCTCATCTGGTCTCCCAGGTTTCATCTTGCTTCCCTTTCACCCCCTTCTCAACAGAGAAGGCAGAGTGATCATTGTAGAACACCATGTTACAGTTCTCCCTCAGAATCCAGGATCCCCCACAGATACCAAAATGCTAGGATGTTCAAGTTTCTTATATAAAGTGGCATTGTAGTATTTACACATTACATGTGCACATCCTTCCATGTACTTTAAATCACTTCTAGATTACTTAAAATACCCAATATAATGTAATGCTATATAAATAGTTGTTATACTGAATTGTTTGGGAAATAAAAGCAAAGAAAACAAGTCTGTACATGTTTCATACAGATGCAATTTTTCAATTATTTTTGATCCATGGTTGATTGAATGCAGAACCCATGGATAGGCAGAGCTGACTTTCTGCCTAAAAGCCTCCAACAACTTCGACATAATCGCATACCAACAGTTTACAATGACCTGCAAGACCCTATGCTATCTCTCCGCCCCCATTAGCTATCTGACCTCATCTCAATCCTTGTTCACTTAGCTCTGGCAACATGGCCTTCCTTTGTTCTGACAACATACCAAAGTTTTGCTTTTATTTCCTCCACCCAGAACACTCTTCCCTCAAATACTCAATAATCATTGCTTCAAACCTTGAGGGTCAATCTCAAACATCACCTTACCACATCTGAGCAAAGCTATCTGAAGTGATCGCTCACCATATTTTAAACCATAACACACACATACACCATCCTTGGTGCTCCCTCCCCCTACTCCCCACCTCACTCTGCTTTATTTTTCTCCATAGCTCTCATGCCATCTAACATCCTGTATGTTGTTTATTTTGTCTATTTTCTATTTCCCCCTGGAATGTAACCCCATTCTAGATTACATTATTCACTATATCCCAAGTCCTGGAAGGGTACATGAAACATAATAGGTAGTTAATTTATTGAATGCATAAACTTATGTCAATTTTACCTCAATTAATCTAAATCAAAAGCAACAGGCATTTTTTTTTTAATTTCACTGAATGGTTCAAAGTTTCTCTGGGGGGGAAACTAAAAAATTGAAATATTCTCAAAAGAGTCAGTAGAGAGGTAACTTACTGTTTTATGTAATTAAACCACAGTATCAAACTACAGTAAGTAAAACTGCCATGTTGGCACATCAACAAATATACCCAAGTCTAAAATCAATCAAATACATGTATACAGGAACATATAACACAAAAAGGTGGCATTCCAAATATGTGGGGAAAGATGGATTTTTCAACAGTTTGGGGATAAGTAGCTCCTATTATGAAAAAGAAAACTAAGTTGGATCTCTACCTCTCCCTACAACTCAACACTTAATTCCAGATTATGAGAATATAATTTTATCTTTTCAAAGGAGTAGTTTAACTTAAACCGCCATTTGTAATCTGGTAGGGACTTACATTCCTTCCCCAAATTAACATCTCTTCATATCTTCCCCTGTAGCTGAATGGGAAGAATGAGAAGCTGTAACTTCCACCAATAGGAGTTCAGCACAGGAGGAGCTGTGGTCAGGGATATAAGACCCAGCGGGTTCTTTGTGAGGTATGCTCTTGCATACCTGGGAGCACCCTTTTTGCAAAAAAGTATAATCGCATTGCCAAGCAACTTTTGAACACATGCCTTTTCTTGACACCATGAAAAGTTATTTCTAACAAGATGGATTTAAAAATTGAACAAAAAATATTATAAGACAAGCAAATAATTTTTAATAATGTTCTGTTAGAGGCCGGGTGTGGTGGCTCACGCTTGTAATCCCAGTACTTGGGAGGCTGAGACCAGAGGATCCGGGTTCGTGGCCAGCCTCAGCTATTTAGTGAGGCCCTCCACAATTTAGTGAGACCCTGTTTCAAAATAAAGAATATAAAATAGGGCTGGGGTGTAGCTCGGAGGTAGAATACCCCCTGGGTTCAATCCCCAGTACCGCAAAAAAAAAAAAAAAAGAATAATGTTCCGTTAGAGAAAACATATATAAGCAGGGCATGAAATTCAGAAATCTATACAAAGAAAAGCATTAGTAGGGTTGATAAAAATTTTTTTTAATTTTTATAAAGATGAAATACCATGAACAAAGTTTAAAGGAAGAAAATAAAGAAATATATTTGCATACATGCATACTTGTAATCTCAGTACTTAGGAGACTGAAACAGGAGGATCACAGCTTCAAGACCAGCCTCCCCCATTTCAAAACAAAAAATTTTAAAAAAAGGGGCTGGGTGTACAGCTGGGAGGTAGAATGCTTCTGGGTTCAATCCTCAGTACCACTAAAAAAAAAAAATGTATACAGAACTCTTTTTTTTTTTTTTTTTGCGGTACTGGGGATTGAACTCAGGGGCGTTCTACCTCCGCACTACGCCCCCGGCCCTATTTTTTAAACTTTATTTTGAAACCGGGTCTCACGAAGTTGCAGAGGGCCTCACTAAGGAGAGAGAGAGAGAGAGAGAGAGAGAGAGCAAGCTGAGGCTGGCCGCGAACCCGGATCCTCTGGTCTCTCCGCCTCCCAAAGTACTGGGATTACAAGCGTGCGCCACCACGCCCAGCTTATACAGAACTCTTATAAGTAAAAAGAAAACATTCTAACAGGAAAATGTACAAAAGTAGCCAGACACACCCTTCTAATCCCAATACTTGGGAATCTGAGACAGGAGGATCTTAAGTTCAAGGCCAGCCTGAGCAACTTTGTAAGACCCCATTTCAAACTAAAACATAAAGCTGGGCATGGTGGCTCATGCCTGTAATCCCAATACTTGAGAGGCTGAGACAGGAGGATCACAGGTTCAAGGACAGCCTCAGCAAATAGTGAGACTCATCAACCTAGCGAGACCCTGTTTCAAAATAAAAATAAAAAATAGGGCTGGGGGTGTAGCTCAGAGGTAGAACACCCCTGAGTTCAATCCCCAGTACCACACACACACAAAAAAACTAAAACATAAAAAGGGCTAAGGATACAGTGGTAGAATGCCTGTGTTCAATCCCCAGTACCACTCATACACACAAAAAAAAAAACTACTAAAATATGTAATGATTAGCCGGGCGTGGTGGCGCACGCTTGTAATCCCAGTACTTTGGGAGGCGGAGACCGGAGGATCCAGGTTCGCGGCCAGCCTCAGCTCTCTCTCTCTCTCCCTCTCTCCCTGTCTCTCTCTCTCTCTCTCTCTCTCTCTACTTAGTGAGGCCCTCTGCAACTTCGTGAGACCCGGTTTCAAAATAAAGTATAAAAAAATAGGGCCGGAGGTAGAACGCCCCTGGGTTCAATCCCCGGAACCGCAAAAATATATATATATATATGTAATGATTAATAAAGTATCAAACTCCATGCATTAAAAATGTTCAATCACATAAGTAATCTGGGAAATGCAAATTATAACAAGATAGCATCTCTCCTCTTCAGATTTTAAGAGATTTAAAGATTGATATTAATCAGTGCTGAAAAGATATTAAGAAACAGGCACTCTCCTTTACTATAGATATAAGTGCAAACTGGAATATCTTTGTGGGTGTACAATTTAGCAATAGCCACAAAACAAGCTCCAGGCTTGGTGACGCACACCTATAATCCCAGTACTCAGGAGGCTGAAACAGAAGTATTGCAGATTCAAGGCCAATTTAGCAATTCAGGAAGACCCTCTTTCAAAGTAAAAAATAAAATAGGGCTGGAGGTCTTTCTCAGAGGTAGAATGCCCCTGGGTTTGATTCCCAGTATCAAAAAATAAAAAAATTAAAAATTAAATAGGCATGACTTTTGGTATAGAAATTCCACTTCTAGGAAGTCTCTCAAATAAATACACATACACAATTATATATATATACTCAAGAATATCAGTGCAGCATTGTTGGAATAAAGAAAACTTGAAAACAAACCAAATATCCATCAATGGAAAAGTGATTAAATAAACCATGTAATATGTATCGTGAGACATGTTTTGGTATACCCATAATATGAAATATATATAGCTCTTAGAATAAAAAGACTGTTGGTGGAATGTAAAATGTTGCATTATGGAGAACAGGATAGCAGTCCCTCCAAAAATTAAAAATGAATTAACATATGATCCAGCAATCCCGCTTCTGTGTATATATAAAAAAAAAAAACCTGAAAGCAGGATCCCAAAGAGATTTCCCATGCGTGTTCATAGCAGCATTAGTCACAATAGCCAAAAGGTAGAAACAACCCAAATTTCCATCAATGAACGAATGAACAAAATCTGTTTTATACATAAAAAGGAGTATTATTTAGCTTTATGAAGGAAGGAAATTCTGTCATATGCTTCAACATGGATGAACCATAAGGACATTAGGTTTAGTGAAATAAGTCAGTCACACACAAATACAAATATTCCACTTATGCAAGGTATCTAAAGTAACCAAATTCTTAGAAACATTAAGTAGAATGGTGATTGTCAAAGGCTGGGAGAAGAAGAAATGGGGAGTTACAGAATGAGTAGAGAGTTTCAGTTTTGCAAAATGAAAAGGTTCTAGAGATCCACTGCACAACAATATGAATATACTTAACAGTACTGAACTGTACACTTAAAAACTGGTTAAGAAGCCAGATGTGGTGGCGCTCGCCTGTAATCCCAATACTTGGGAGGCTGAGACAAGAGGATCTCAGGTTCGAGGCCAGCAACTTAGCAAGGCCCTGTCTCAAGATAAAAAATAAAAAGGGAAGCTGGGCGTGGTGGCACACGCTTGTAATCCCAGTACTTTGGGAGGCGGAGACCGAAGGATCCGGGTTCATGGCCAGCCTCAGCTCTCTCACTCTCTCTCTCTCCCTGTCTCTCTCTCTCTCTCTCTCTCTCTCTCTCTCTCTCTCCTTAGCGAGGCCCTCCGCAACTTCGTGAAACCCGGTTTCAAAATAAAGTATAAAAAATAGGGCTGGGGGCGTAGTGCGGAGGTAGAACGCCCCTGCGTTCAATCCCTAGCACCACCACCAAAAAAAAAAAAAAGGTCAAGAAAGTAAATTTTAAGTTATATGTTTTTTACCACAATTTAAAAAACAGACTGTACTATCCAGGCTCAGTAGCACACACCTGGAATCCAGCGACTAGGAAGTCTGAGGCCTGAGGAGCCCAAATTACAGGCCAGCCTGATCAACTTAGCAATCTCCTCCTTAAATTAAAAAAAAGGTGGGTGGGCTGAGATGTAGCTCAGTCATGGAACACTTCTGGGTTCAATCTATATCTCTAAGACATGGATTGTTTAGTGAAAAAACAAACTCTAGAGAATTGTGTAGAGTATAATCCCACCTAGATTATACTCAAATGTTAAGGGACGATGTTTACTAAGGAAAATGAAATAGGTCATAAATAGTGAAATGCAAGCCTCACTTTTTATTTTGTGTACTTCTGCATTGCTTGAAATTTTTACATCAAGCATATATTCCTGTATTATCTGTGTCTGAAACAGAGAAGACAAATGGGGAGAAAAAGTAGCACAATAAGAGATTTAAACATAAATGTAAATGAACTGAACCAAGAGTCAGCAAATTAAGGCCCACAAACAAAAGCCCATAGTCTATTTGTTAAGGTCTATGACTAAGAAGGCTTTTTACGGTTCTTTGCTTTTATGTTTGGGGGGGCGGGGTTACTGAGGATTTAACCCCGGGGTGTTCTACCTGTGAGTTACATCCTCAGCCCTTCATATTTTTTGTTTTGAAACAGAGTCTCACTAAGTTGCTGAGGGCCTCACTAAGTTGCTGAGGCTGGCCATGAACCTGTGATCCTCCTGTCTCAGCCTCCCAAGAACTAGGGTTACAAGCGTGTGCCACCACACCCAGCTTTATTTTTTATTTTGAAACAGGGTCTCATTAAGTTGCTGAAGGCCCCCCTAAGTTGCTGAGGCTTGCCTTGAACCTAAGATCCCCCAGTCTCAGCTTCCCAAGAATTACAGGAGCATGCCACCACGCTCTTTACATTTCTAAAGAGGAGAGGGAGAAAATATGAATGAAATTTTTAATGATTTTATTTCAGTTCAGCTTTGTCAAAACAGGAAAGGAACTTTGGTTACTTTTTATAGCACCCAACTTCCCTTCTTTTTTTCCGTACCTTGCCAATACTTTCTTCAAGGGATTCTTCAGACTCAAGGAAAAATAAACGCCTGCTAAAATATCCAAACAACTCTGAATAGTGGGATCACACACACCATTTTTATCTACCTTCTCCAGTAGAGGCACAATCTATAATTCAAAAAAATGCAAAGTAATTTTTCTAATATCAAGATAGCAAAGTAATATGATTACAAATACTCTTAAGTCTCAATTATATTGTGAAATATTTTCCACACTGTACTGTTAAAGATAATGATTTAAATACCTATTTCAGTATTTATTAACCTTTTTAACCCATTCCCTTAACTCCTTCTTTACCCTCTTGACTCACATCCATTGAGAATCACAGATCTGTTAATCTGCTAATAGCTTAAGATACAGAAAATCTGTAGCACTCTTAAAAAACATTAATATATTTGATTGCTTTCCAAAAAAAAATTATACAAGCTCAAATGTAAATCCAAATGTTGAAATACTAATAAGGACAATTTTTATATTTTAAAGTAACTTTTAAACATGACTACTGAAAAGTTTTTTGTTGTTATTGTTTGTGGTACTGGGGTTTGAACCCAGGGGCATTCTACCTCTGAGCTACACCCCAGCCCTACTTTATTTTTGTTTTGAAACAAAACACTCACTAGGTTGATGAAAGTCTCACTACTTGCTGATTCTATCCTCCAACTTGCAGTTCTCCTGTCTCAGCCTCCCAAGTACTGAGATTACACACATGCCCCACCATGCCTAGCCTACTGAAAAGTTCTAAGGATTCAAATTAATACATATAATTTTTAAAAAGTTATCTCCACAAAAAAGGTATGATCCAACGCCAGGCGTGGTGGCGCATGCTTGTAATCCCAGTACTTTGGGAGGTGGAGACCGGAGGATCCGGGTTTGCAGCCAGCCTCAGCTCTCTCACTCTCTCTCCCTCTCTCTGTCTCTCTCTCTCTCTACTTAGTGAGGCCCTCTGCAACTTCGTGAGACCCGGTTTCAAAATAAAGTATAAAAAATAGGGCCGGGGGCGTAGCACGGAGGTAACGCCCCTGTGTTCACTCCCCGGTACCGCAAAAAAAAAAAAAAGGTATGATCCATTATCTCCTAGTCTATGTATTTATAGCTCTAATTATGGTGGATGCCTGAATATGGCTTCTACTGCTGCTATGAATAAATGAATATTATACAATGAACAAAAAAGAAAAAACCCTATTCCTTTAGTGATAAACTGATATTATATAATTGAAGCCAAAAATTGTCAGTTAGTTTTAAAAATTTCTGAAAGCATGATATCCCCAAGAAACAGCCATAAACAACAATTCAGTCTTACCTGTTTAATACAATGGATTTGTGACACTCCATCTGTGAGTTGTACGCAATGCAACAGCAAAGAAGCTAGATTTTTCCCTTCCCCATCAGCGAAAGCTACATAATACACAAAAAAATTCAATGATTTAACAATCTATGGATAAGAGTTTACTTTTTTGTTACGCATCCTACAAAATGTTTAAAGTTATAAACCAAAAAAGCAAGCAGAGCGTAGTAGGAAAACAAATCTTAAAAAAACATTTTATACCCAAAATTGGATATAAGAAACATAGAAAAAGTAAATAGAATTGGAACATTACGTGCTATGAGGTCCCAGAGATTAAAATATTCTGCTTGCAAACTGGAACAGAAATGTATGCAATAAGTCAAGTCAGAAATCACCTACATCTCAAAGTTTCAAGGTCCTGATGACAAAGGGTTAACGCAGTAACTTGCACTTCTCGCTTTTTCTTTACACCCATTTTAAACAGAATTAACAGCAGTCACTGAAAGAAAAAAAGAGTTTAAAGCATTGTCTACAGGAGGATTTCTCAAACTCAACAAAACTGATATTTTGGACAAGACAATTCCAGCACCCCCCCCCAACAAGTTGGGACAACCAAAAAATGTCTCCTAACATTACCAAATGTCCCCTGGGGAGCAAAACAGCCCAGGCAGAAAATTACTGATCTAAGGGTTTCTGCTTTTAAAAATGTTTTTCTAAGTTCAAGAAGAATCTATTATTGTCTAAAGTTACTTTTATCCAGTCTCTGTATTTTACAATGCAACCAGCCTTCACCTTAGTAAAAACTAAAAACCAAAAAATAATAATAATTTTTTTTTTTTTTGCGGTACCGGGGATTGAATGCAGGGGCGTTCTACCTCCGCGCTACACCCCCGGCCCTATTTTTTATACTTTATTTTTTTGAGACCGGGTCTCACGAAGTTGCGGAGGGCCTCACTAAGTAGAGACAGGGAGAGAGAGAGAGAGAGAGAGAGAGAGAGAGAATGTGCATGCGCGAGCTGAGGCTGGCCGCGAACCCAGATCCTCCGGTCTCCGCCTCCCAAAGTACTGGGATTACAAGCGTGCGCCACCACGCCCAGCTAAAAATAATAATAATAATAATAAACTGTGCCAAACTAGCCTCAGTGACTTTGTTAGACTGGAGGATCAAGAGGTGCAGCTGGATCTTGATTTCTGTTAAGTTTTTGATAAAGGAAACTTTTACATACTATCCCTGTGAGTTTGCTCTTACCAGATCAATGGGCTCATAATGGGCTAAAGAACCCTATTCAAAGACTGTACACTAATAATTCCATGTCATCTAGAAAAAAGTCACAAAGGAAATGCCATAAAGCTCAGTACAGTTATCATTTGCAGTGTTTATGATGCAAACATTACAGGACATCACACAACACCTTTATAAAAGGCATAAAACTGGAAGGATTATGCTGGATGATGGAATCCACTCAAAAAACTGTAAATTAGCAAAATGAAGTTTACCAAGATGAAAGAGAGTTAAATGTAAACTGCTGCACTTAAATTCGAACCCAAAAACCCACACACCACAGGGAAAACAGGCCAGGGAGTCAGAGGGAGGTAAAATGTGACTTTTTTGGTACTGGGGATTGAACCCAGAGGCATTCTACTTCTGAGCTACATCCCCAGCCCAATTTTATTTCTTATTTGGAAACAGGGTCTCACTGGGTTGCTGAAAGTCTTGCTAAATTGCCAAGGCTGGCTTTGAACCTGGGATCATCCTGTCTCAGCCTCCCAAGTACTGAGATTACAAGCATGCGCCACCACAACTGGCCAAAATGTGACTTTTAACAGCTCAATATGTGAGCCAACAGCTAAAAGCCACATCAGAAGTTGGCCAGAAAAAGGGAGTGCATAATTCCTAAGTCATCTACCTAGGGGATGTGACATGAGTACACTATACACAGGGATTGTAGCATACTTGAAGGAGCCATAACAAGCAATGAAGCTTCCAAGAGCAACCAGATTTCTGAAGCGCCTGGAGAGTACCTCCTTCAGAAAACAGCACAGTTAATCAAAAGTGGTTGGCCTGGAGAAAAGATAGAACATGTGCCTTAAAATAGCTGCTGGACAGCTCTGGAGAAAAAGCCAGTGGATATCTTTTGTCTTTAGCTAAAGGATTAGTAAAAGTCAGTGCAAACTTCAGGGAGACAGATTCAAGTCAAAGGAAGAACTCAATAGCTCAACTAAGGAGTGGGCTACCTTTTAAACAGGATTTCCCGACCTGGGAATATCCAAACAGAATCTGACTGAACAATTTCTCCTGGACTCCTTACACAGGCCTGAAACCTGTCTCCTCATTTCTACCCTTTCGTCCAGAGTCCTCTCTTCAGTCATCAAAGAAATCTTTTTAAAATACTCATCAAATCTAATTACTCTCTTTCTTAAAACTTTCCAAGGGCTTCCAATTAGAATAAAAATCTAAACTTGGGACTTGCCTTCAAGGCCCTGAATAATCTGGTTCTGGCTTCCTCTGCTATTCATCTCAAATCGATCTACTCTTCACAGCCTCAAGAACCTTTGTACTTCTTGATGTTCTTATTCCCACCTAAGGGGCTTTGCACTTCCTGATCTGCCTAATAATGCTCGTTCCAAGACATTTTTGCAAGGACTTCGTTACCATTCAGTTTTCTGCTTGAATAACCACCTCCTAAGGAAAGGCAACAGAAAGGATATAATGCCTTTAGAAAGATGGACTACCTAGGATCTAAAGTGCATTCGATAGATAAGTGACAAGCTAATCCTGACACTAAAGAACCTATGGGGCCATTTGGGAAGTAAGAAATCAATACAGTAATGGTTGGTGAGCAATCACTTAGGCAAACAATGTTATTAAAATGGACGTGGCTAGAAAGGCATTAACAAGGAAGGAATTTGAAAAGAGCTATGATTAGATTTAGAGAAATAATTGAGGTTCCCTTCCTATGAAGGTGATCAGCGAACGAAGTGTGAAGGGACTGCAGAAGGTAACTAGGGAGACAATTCTCTGGTGGATGGTAAGCAAGTTTGCAGCAGGATTTGATCCTGGGACCCTCAGGACTACAGAATAGGCTCGGTGATTACGCATGCTCAATGGATGCCTAAATGTGTGTCCTGATGAACTGGGCCTCCCCTGTCCACCCTAAACCCTTGCTTAAGAGGCCAGAAAGTGGCCAACAGATTCTACTCGTGGGTCCCACTTACTGCTTCCCTTCTGATCCCTGTTTCCCTCCCATCTACACCTTTCTGACTCCCACAAACGTTTTCTGGGAGATTTCCGAACCACGTGGAGCGCGAGGAATGACAGGTGAAAACAAGGTTAAAGGACTGTCACCATGGAGACCCAAGCGACCGGAAATCAGTGTCACAGCCGCCAA
>PVJS01056429.1:0-12345 GCA_004027185.1 Glis glis | reverse complement strand
GCCGCGAACCTGGATCCTCTGGTCTCCGCCTCCCAAAGTACTGGGATTACAAGTGTGCGCCACCACGCCCGGCTGCAAATTTTATTTTTTATGTTGAAACAGAGTCTTACTAAATTGCCAAGGCTGGTCTCAAACCTGTGATTCTCCTGTCTCAGCCTCCCAAGTAGTGGGATTTTAAGTATGCACCACCAAGCCTGGCTTCTGGTTGTTTTTTTTTTTTTTTTGGCGGTACCGAGGATTGAACCCAGGGGCATTCTACCTCCGGGCTACATCCTCAGCCCTATTTTTCATTCTTTATTTAGAAACAGGGTCTCTCTAAGTTGCAGAGGCCTCACTAAGTAGCTGAGGGTGGCCGCGAACCCGGATCCTCCTGTCTCAGCCTCCCAAGTACTGGGATTACAAGCGTGCGCCACCACGCCCGGCCTATGCTTTATTTTTTAAACAGGGTCTCATTAAGTTGCAGAGTGCTTCACTAAGTTGCTGAGGATGGCCTGAACCTGCGATCCTTCTTTTTTTTTTTTTTGTGGTACCAGGGATTGAACCCAGGGGTATTCTACCTCCGAGCTACACCCCCGGCCCTATTTTTTATACTTTATTTTGAAACCGGGTCTCACGAAGTTGCGGAGGGCCTCACTAAGTAGCTGAGGTTGGCTGCGAACCCGGATCCTCCAGTTTCAGCCTCCCAAGTACTGGGGTTACAAGCGTGCGCCACCATGCCCAGCTTACCTGCGATCCTTCTATCTCAGCCTCCCAAGTACTGGGATTACCAGTGCGTGCCACCATGCCCAGCTTTTTTTAATTTTAATTTTAAAACAGGATCTTGCTAGGTTGCTGAGGTTCTCACTAAGTTGCTGAGGCTGGCTTTGAACCTGCAATCCTCTTGTCTCAGCCTCCCGAGTACTGGGATTACAGGCTTGAACCACCATGTCCAGCATTGGCTTGAAATCTTTTTTTTGCGGTACCGGGGATTGAACCCAGGGGCATTCTACCTCCATGCTACGCCCCCATCCCTATTTTTTATACTTTATTTTGAAACTGGGTCTCACGAAGTTGCGGAGGGCCTCACTAAGGAGAGACAGAGAGATAGAGATAGAGAGAGAGAGAGAGAGAGAGAGAGCACTGAGGCTGGCCGCGAACCCAGATCCTCCGGTCTCCGCCTCCCAAAGTACTGGGATTACAAGCGTGCACCACCACGCTCGGCTAGACCCTGTTTTAAAATAAAAATAAAAGCTGGGTGTGGTGACACATGCTTGTAATCCCAGTACTTGGGAGGCTGAGACAGGAGGATCCGGGTTCACGGCCAGTCTCAGCTACTTAGTGAGGCCCTCCACAACTTAGTGAGACCCTGTTTCAAAATAAAGAATAAAAAATAGGGCTGAGGGTGTAGCTTGGAGGTAGAATGCCCCTGGGTTCAATCCCCAGTACCACAAAATAAATAAATAAATAAATAAATAAATAAATAAATAAATAAAAATAAAATAAGGGGTATAGCTTGGAGGTAGAATACCTCTGAGTTGGATACCCAGTATCAAAAAAAATCTATTTGTTTTGTATTTATTTATTTATATTTATTTTTGTATGTTACTAGGAATTGAACCCAGAGATATTCTTTTTTTTTTTTTTGGTGGTACTGGGGATTGAACCCAGAGGCCATCTACCTCTTTTTTTTTTTTTTTCGGTACTGGGGATTGAACCCAGGGGCATTTTACCTCTGAGTTACACCCCCAGCCCTATTTTTTATTCTTTATTTTGAAACAGGGTCTCACTAAGTTGCGGAGGACCTCACTAAGTAGCTGAGGCTGGCTGCGAACCTGTGATCCTACTGTCTCAGCCTCCCAAGTACTGGGATTACAAGCGTGCACCACCACACCCGGCTGGCGTTCTACCTCTGAGCTACACCCACAGCCCTATTTTTTTTTTAATTTGTAAACAGGGTCTCACTAAGTTGCGGAGGGCCTCACTAAGTTTTTAAGGCTGGCTGCAAACCGGTGATCCTCCTGTCTCAGCCTCCCAAGTACAGGTATTATAGGCATGAGCCACCATGTCAGGCAACTCAGGGGTATTCTACCTCTGAGCTACACTCCCAGTCCTATTTTATTTTGAAACAAGGTCTCACCAAATTGTAGAGGGCCTCATTGCTAAGTTGCTGAGGCTAGCATGAATCTGCTATCCTCCTGTCTCAGCCTCCCATGTACTGGGATTATGGGCATGTGCCACATGTCTGGCTGTGTTTTGTATTTTTATTTGCTATACCTGGTAACTCTACCTAAACTGATAAGATTCCTCTAGTACTGTCTCTGTTTGACATTACGTCTTACCTTTCTGGCGAGGGTGGTGGAGGGGGAGGTGTTAGTACCTTGGACTGGAAATGAGAGGCTTTCTTTTTTTTGCATAATCTTTTGGCTTTGGTTTTTAGCTTTCTTCTTCGTTGTTTGAACTTGGGCATGATTTCTGTAGAAATACTAAAAAACAATTATTGTTATTATTATTATTATTATTATTATTTTTTTACGGCACCGGGGATTGAACCCAGGGGCGTTCTACCTCCGCGCTACACCCCCGGCCCTATTTTGAAACCGGGTCTCACGAAGTTGCGGAGGGCCTTACTAAGTAGAGAGAGAGAGACAGGGAGAGAGAGAGAGAGAGAGCTGAGGCTGGCTCCGAACCCGGATCCTCCAGTCTCCGCCTCCCAAAGTACTGGGATTACAAGCGTGTGCCACCACGCCCGGCTGTTAATATTATTTATTTATGTTTGTGGTACTGGGGATTGAACCCAGAAGCATTCTACCTCTGAGGTACACCCCGAATCCTTTTTATTTTTTGTTTTGAAACAGGGTCTCACTAAGTTCCTGAGTCTGGCCTGGAACCTATAATCATCCTGTCTCAGCCTCCCAAGTACTGGGATTACAGGCATGGGCCAACACGCCTGGCTGACATGAGTGTTTTAAGACATTTATTCTGAAGGATTTTAAGACAGTATCTAGTATATTTATATCTTAATTCCTATCAATTATTGAAGAAAATTAATCTCAGCTAGTTTGAGCTGAAGCTCCAGAAGGGCTTTGCTGCTTTTAGTTGTTGCTACCTGAGGAACAAAGATGTTGTTATTCAAGTAGCAGAAATGAAAATGGTGTCCAGGCCTGGGCCTCCTTCCCTTCAAACTGAGATTTGAATAGGAACAATTGGTCTTTAAAATATACATTCATTCCACTCTGGTTCACTCAGTAACCTTTCAGCACTTGGTATGCAGCTCTACACTTGCTTGACTGTCAGATTCCCCTGGCTGCAGAACCTCCTCCCACCCTACTGAGGGTTGTAAAAACCCAGAAGTGCCTGAGCTGCAGCAGGTTTGGAGAGCAGAGGGTTTTTGTGTGTGTGTGTGTGTGTGTGTGTGTGTGTGTGTGTGTGTATGTGTGTGTGTGTGTGGTACTGGGGATTGAACCCAGGGGCATTCTACCTCTGAGCTACACTCCCAGCCCTATCTTATTTTTTATTATGAAACAATAATAAAAAATTTTTTATGAAACAATAAAAAAAATCCCAGTACTCAGCCTCCTAAGTACTGGGATTACAGGTGTGTATCACCACGGGCGGCATAGAAGTGAGGATTGTTGTGTGTGTGTGTGTGGGTGTATATGTGTGTGAGTGTGTGTTGTGCAGGGGATTAAACCCAGGGGCATCCTACATCTGAGCTACACCTCCAGCCCTACTTTATTGTGTTATTTTGAAACAGGGTCTCACTAACTCGTAGAGGGCCTCACTAACTTGCTGAACCTGGGATCAAGAAGTGAGGATTCTTTTTTTTTTTTTTTGCGGTATCGGGGATCGAACCCAGGGGCATTTTACCACAGGGCTATACCCCAAGCCCTATTTTTTTATTCTTTATTTTGAAACAGGGTGTCACTAACCACGCCCGGTCCAGAAGTGAGGTTTCTTGATATTATCTCTGTGGACTAATTATCAGGTCCAAAAAATAACAGAATGATTTTCTTTTCTTTCTTTTTTTTTGGTACTGGGGATTGAACCCAGAGGCATTCTACCTCTGAGCTACACCCCCAGCCCTATTTTATTTCTTATCTGGAAACGGGGTCTCACTAGGTTGTTGAGAGCCTAGCTAAGTTGCCAAGGCTGGCTTTGAACCTGTGATCCTCCTGTGTCAGCCTCCCAAGTACTGGAATTATAAGCGTGGACCACCATGCCCAGCTCAGAATGGTTCTCTTAATGGTTCTTAGAGGCTTGGGAGACACACCAAAAAATAGTTAGCCGACTATCACATTTTTTCCCTGATGAGATATAAAAGGAAGGCTAAGCAAAGATTATTAAACAGAAGAGATGTTTAAAGGAATCTTTTAAACTTAAAATAAGCCGGGCGTGGTGGCGGCGCACGCTTGTAATCCCAGTACTTGGGAGGCTGAGACCGGAGGATCCGGGTTCGCGGCCACCCTCAGCTACTTAGTGAGGCTCTCCGCAACTTAGTGAGACCCTGTTTTAAAATAAAGAATAAAAAATAGGGCTGAGGATGTAGCCGGGAGGGAGAATGCCCCTGGGTTCAATCGCCAGTACCGCAAAAAAATAAAAACAAAAACAAAAACTTAAAATAAAATAGCACAGAATTGAAAAAAAAAATATATATATATATATATATATCAGGACTGAGGATTGAACCCAGGGCTTCCAACATGGTAGGCAAGAATTCTACTACTAAGCAACATCCCCAGCCCTACAAAGATATATATATATATATATTTAATTGTCCCTAGAAGAGCCAGGCATGGTGGCATATACTTGTAATCCCAGTACTTGGGAGGCTGAGACAGGAGGATTGCAGGTTCGTGGCAAGCCTCAGCTACTTAGTGAGGCCCTCTGCAACTTAGAGAGACCCTGTTTCAAAAGAAAGACTAAAAAATAGGGCTGGGGGTATAGCTCAGATGTAGAATGCCCCTGGGTTCAATCCTCAGTACCGCATAAAAAAAATTTAAAAAATTAAATTGTCCCTAGAAGGGAGTGCACTGTTCCTGGAGGTACTGTAATACCAGGTCCCCATATGGAGTGAATGGAGAAAGCTCTTATTCCATCTCCTTGTTCCAAAAATCCATTTAATATATTGTCCTGGATAGAGGATGTACTGGATGTTAAACTGATAATAACAGATAGTAGAGCTGGGAATTTAGCTCAGTGGTAGAATGCTTGCCTAGCAAGCATGAACAATGCACCAGGTTCAATCCCAGCACTGCAAAACAAAACAAAACAAAACAAAACAAAACAAAACAAAACAAAACAACAACAACAAAAAAAACGGTAGTCAAAAGGCCAAGCCGGAAATGGTGGTAATCCCAGTACTTGGGAGGCTAAGACAGGAGGATCGCAGGTTCGTGGCCAGCCTCAGCTACTTAGTGAGGTCCTCCACAACTTAGTGAGACCCTGTTTCAAAAATAAAGAATTAAAAACGAGGGCTGGGGGTGTAGCTCAGAGGTAGAATGCCCCTGGGTTCAATCCCCAGTTACAAAAAAAAAAAAAATAGCCGGGTGTGGTGGCGCACCATTTGTAATCCCAGTACTTGGGAGGCGGAGACTGGAGGATCGGGGTTCTTGGCAAGCCTCAGCTACTTAGTGAGGCCCTCTACAACTTAGCGAGACCCTATTTCAAAATAAATAATAAAAAAATAGGGCTGGGGGTGTAGCTCGGAGGTAAAATGCCCCTGGGTTCAATCCCCCAGTACTGCAAAAAAAAAAAAAAGAATCACTCTAATCTTTATGCAGGACTTGGCACTGTTGCTTCTTTTAAAACTTCAAAGCTGGGTACTGTGGTGCACACTGGTAATCTTAGTACTTGGGAGACTGAGACAGGAGGATCACAGGTTTGAAGACAGCCTTAGCAACTTAGTGAGACTCTCAGTAACCTAGTGAGACCTTGTTTCAAAACAAAAACTAAAGAAACAGGGCTGGGGGTGTAGCTCGGAAGTAAAATGCCCCTAGGTTCAATCCCCAGTAATTGACAGACAGACAGACACACACACACACACACATACACACACACACACACACACACACACTTCATCAGGCGATATGGAAAGTTTGTGGTTAGGGGCACTTTTAGGCTGTGGCAGCAGCGGAAATGACAGTTGTATTTCATTACCATCTTCCCCAAACACATTTTTATGGAGGTCCCTTACACCCCCATAAATGCTTTCAGCCAATTCTGTTTCCATTTCCAGCTGATTGGTTCATCTCAACCATGACAGCACTATTTTCTGGTACTTGCTTATATTTATTTTTACATTTTATGTTGCGCAGCATTGCTTTTTATTTCCTGTCTTGTTTCTCAAAAAAGATTGTAGAGCCGGGTGTGGTGGCACACACCTGTAATCTCAGTATTTGGGAGGCTGAGACAGGAGGATCACAGGTGTGAGGACAGCTTTAGCAAATAGTAAGACTGATCAACCTCGGCTACTTAGTGAGGCCCTCTGCAACTTAGTGAGACCCTGTTTAAAAAAAAAAAAAGAAGCCGGGCGTGGTGGCGCGGTGGCGCATGCTTGTAATCCCAGTACTTTGGGAGGCGGAGACTGGAGGATCCGGGTTCGCGGCCAGCCTCAGCTCTCTTGCTCTCTCTCTCCCTGTCTCTCTGTCTCTCTGTCTCTCTCTCCTTAGTGAGGCCCTCCGCAACTTCGTGAGACCCGGTTTCAAAATAAAGTATAAAAAAAAAATAGGGCCGGGGGCGTAGCGCGGAGGTAGAACGCCCCTGCGTTCAATCCCCGGCACCGCAAAAAAAAAAAAAAAAAAAAAAAAAAGAATAAAATAGGGCTGGGGTATAGCTCAGAGGAAGAATGCCCCTGGGTTCCATCCCTGGTACTCCCTCCTCCAAAAGGCAGAGTTTTAAAATTGAAACTCTCAATCCGGGTGTGGTGGCACAGGACTGTAATCCCAATATTTGGGAGGCTATGACAGGAGGATGGCAGGTTCGAGGATAGCCTCAGCAAGTTGTTAGACTCTCGTCAACCTAGCGAGACCCTGTTCCCAAATAAGAAATAAAATCGGGGTGGGGTGTAGCTCGAAGGTAGAATGCTTCTGGGTTCAATACACACACACACACACACACACACAAAATTGACACTCACAAAATATCGGACAGTATTATCCCTATACCAATGAATACTGTAATACTCCCAGTCAAGAAATGTACCTTTTCAAGAATCACGGGGCGGGGGCGAGGTGGTGGATCCGGTTAAAACACATAATTAGTAAGTCTGGGTGGAGCCCAATAATTTGCATTTGTAACTACAGACCGAGTGATGCCAATGCCGCCGGTCCCTGGACCCTTTGAGTAGCAAAGATGTAAAGGAATGAGCAAACGCAAGGCAGATGCTTTGTTCCAAAACATAATTTGCAGAGTGTTAATTAAATAGAAGTAGGGTTTGGATGGAGTCAGGCCTAGCACTTCTACCCCATCCCACACGTCTCCTTTTCTACTTCATCTCCCCTCCAAGTCCAGCCAAAGACCCCACCTCCTCAAGCCATAAGAACACAAGCAGCAATAGGCCCAGCTAACGACAGACGCCAGCCCAAGAAACAAAGAATCGTCCCTGCACTTACTAGTCTAAGAGCCCGGGGATTAGATGGAGTCCCGGCAGTGGCCTGTCTTCCACGCCATAAAGAGAAATTCAAAATTAAATCCTTGTCTCGGAGGGACCAATCGTAGACTTGGTCTTTCCTGGATTCGCTCTCCTGGTAACGTTGGAGCTCAGTCTGGTTTATGATTGGCTGAAAAAGAGCCACGCCCCGGCCAATCAGAGATGAGGCGCTTTTAGTATGAATAAGGAGAAGGCGGGAGAAAAGAAGGTGTGTCACGTCCCCAATGCTGTCGGTGGAAGCTTTCGTGTAATTGGTTTTTTCTTCTTCTGATTCTACCAATCGTAAGCGCTTCTTTGCTAAACCCTAACTACGAAATTGAAAGTAGAGAAGAGAACGCAGCCAATGGAAAGACAAATATGTACAGCAGCCAATCCTCCTGCGCGGTTTTGTGTCTTTGCCCAACAGAAAAATGTGTTTCATCCAGGGAGGCGTTACCCAGTCGCCAATGGGCGGGCGTCGGTGAAACACAGGAACCAATGAATGAGAGACATTGAATGACAGCTGTCCAATAGAGACCCTCAGTGCTAGTACGGCTTGCAGCTTAAGCGCCGCCGCGGTCTGAGGAATGTCAACTATTCAACATGGAGGCGGAGGTCGATAAGCTGGAACTGATGGTGAGTGCAAAGTGAAGGAGACCTACTGGGTAATTAATTTCCCCCCAATGGCCCCGAATGTGGGGCGCAATTTGGAGTTTGGAAACTCTAGGCGGCGGAGGCTGGATCCAAATCGAGTTCCCTCCTCCGGCACTAAAGGGAGCCGCCACCGCCAGGTCTTTTAACCGCCGCGGGGGAAGGGGTTACATCCGGGAAACTCGGGAGGGAAATGGCGGGAGATGCTGAGGGTGTGGGGCCTCTGGGATTCCTTGTTCAATGCCTCCACCTTTCTAACCTTCAAGGATCTACGCCTGGTGCAGACCGCGTTCTAAGTAGTTCTACTAAAAGAAAAAAAAAAGTGATGGGAACGGTGTGTAGGCGCCCCAAGAAGGGGAGAGGTCGTTGGCACTCCAGAAAAGGGGTGGAGGGTGGGTGGAGAGTGATCCCTGCAGGGCTGAACCGCCCAAGTTCTCGCAGGCGGGTGAGAAAGTCTGAGATAGGATGCTAGACTTGGGTGTAGGACTCCGGCGGCCAAGGAAGCCCGTAGACCCGCTTCAGCCGGACCCGAGGGGGCGAGCCTTGGGCCAGGGACGGGAGTGGACGAGTCGGGGTTCCGGAGCGCAGCGGGATGGGCGCAGGCGGGCGCCTGGCTCTGGAGTCGCCCGCTGCATCCATCGGAAAGTAGAGCGCGGGGGCGAAGAACGGGACCCGACTCCTGTTGTTGGCTGTTGTGTTTGGCCTGCCCGAGGGCGCCAAGCCGCGAGGCTGCTCTAGTTTTCTTTACTGTTCCCCCCCACCCGTCCTCTTTATTCCCTCCCTCTTATACTTAGGCTACCAGCTTGATAGCCCGTGCCCCCGCCCTTTTTCTTTAGTACCGGGGATTGAACTCAGGGGCATTCTACCTCTGAGCTACATCCCCAGCCCTTCTTATTTTGAAACAAGGTCTCGCTAAGTTGTTGGGGCTGGCCTCGAACCTGCGATCCTCCTGTCTCAGCCTTCCATGTACTGGAACTACAGGCGTGCGCCACCACGCCTGGCCCGCGCTTTTTTCTTCATTCCCTTGTTCTGTCTTAGTTTTTATTTTCTTTTTTGCATTACCGGTGTTTTTTTCAGATTAGGCTGGATTCCTTAAATGTGTGGAATTTGGAGGAAGTACTCCTTATTGAGCTCTCGTCGTTTTTATATATTCTTTTAAAGACAATAACAAGATTAAATTTTTGAAAGTACAGAAACTTCTTTCTTCAACTGCAGTACCAAACCCCTCCCCGCTGTTCCCTGGCGTTACTGCTTAAGTTTTTGGTTGTGACTGTGCTGCCTTCTCTAAGGTAAATTTGGGGTCTCTAACTTCTGCCTTGGAAAGGACTTGGGGTCCCACGAGGTACTGAGTACCATTCTGACCCCCTATCTCCAACCCAGAAAATGTAAGGGCTTGATTTATCTTACTGCCTTCTTTTGATATGTTAACAAAATGAAGTGCTTGCTTATACATTGATTGGAAGTCTTTCAATTGCTTTTATTTAATTAATTAATTTTTTTGTGTGTGGTACCGGGGATTGAACCCAGGGGCATTCTACCTCTGAGCTACACCCCCAGCCCTATTTTTTATTCTTTATTTTGAAATAGGGTCTCAGTACATTGGGGAGGACCTCACTAAGTAGCTGAGGCTGGCCTGGAACCTGTTATACTCCCATCTCAGCCTCCCAAGTACTGGGATTACAAGCATGCGCATACTATTTAACTTTGAAAAGAAAGTGATTATCTTAATTTTGTAAGCAAATAGGCTGATCCTCATAATTTAAATTTTTTTCATTTTCTTGTTTGTATTAACTTCCAATTTAGAATACTAAACATTTGTCTTTTAAATACTTATCTTTGAAATCTGATGTTGGGAGTGGTGTTGCACACCTGTAATCCCAGTACTTGGGAAACTGAGACAGGAGGATCACAGGTTTGTGCCAAGCCTCAGCTACTTAGGCCCTCCACAACTTAGTGAGACCCTGTTTCAAAATAAAGAATAAAAAATAGGGCTGGGGGTGTAGCTCGGAGGTAGAATGCCCCTGGGTTCAATCCCCAGTACTGCAAAAGAAAAAAAGAAAAGAAATCTGTTACTAGGTTTAATATTCTAATATTTGAGTTATTTGGCCCAGGCTTTGAGTCCAAGACTCTCATGTTTCAGCTATCCTGAATTTGTGTCCATTTCTTCGTAGGTTTAATCCAGCTGAGTATCTGAACTAGATCATTTAAAAAGGGAGTTTGTTGAAAATAATGGAGATGTTTTTGCATCAATCAGCATTACTAATGGAGGAATAACTTCATTGTAGGGTAATCTTTGTTCTCTCACTTTTCTGTTCACTTATTGATTGATTGGTATTTGTCTAGGGCCCTCCTTTTGTGGTACCCATAGTGATTGTACACAAAAGGTAGTGTAGGGTAATATTCTTCCCCTCTCACACACACACTGAGGATTGAACCTAAGTGCTCTACAATTGAGCTATATCCCCAGCCTTTGTTATTTTTTTAATTTTTATTTTGGTGCTACTGGAGATTGAACCCAGGGGCATTCTACCTTCAAGCTATCCCCCAGCCCTATTTTTTATCTTTTATTTTGAAACAGAGTCTCACTAAGTTGCAGAGGGCCTCACTAAGTAGCTGAGGCTAGCCACGAACCCGGATCCTCTGGTCTCAGCCTCAAGTACTGGGATTACAAGTGTGCGCCACAACGCCGGGCTCTCCCCCAACCAACCCCATTTCATTTTTTTTTTTTTTGCGGTACGGGAGATTGAACCCAGGGGCATTCTACCTCCGAACTACACCCCCAGCCCTATTTTTTATCCTTTATTGAAACCGGGTCTCACGAAGTTGCGGAGGGCCTCACTAAGTAGCTGAGGTTGGCCGTGAACCTGGATCCTCTGGTCTCTGCCTCCCAAGTACTGGGATTACAAGCGTGCGCCACCACGCCCGGCCCTATTTCATTTTTTAATTTGGAAACAGGGTCTCGCTAAATTGCTGAGAGCCTCACTAAATTGCTGAGGCTGACTTCGAACCTATGATTCTCCTGTCTCAGCCTCCCAAGTACTGGAATTATAGGCATGTGCCACCACACCCGGCTTTCTATGATAGTATTTCTATTTCTGGGTTTACATCTGACTTTTTTTTTTTGATACTGGGGATTGAACTCAAGGGCATTCTACCTCCAAGCTACAAGCTACAGCCCTCAGCATTTGTGTGTGTGTGTGTGTGTGTGTGTGTGTGTGTGTGTGTGTGTGGTACTAGAGGTTGAACCCAGGGGCTACCCATTCAGAAATCACCCATTGAGAAAATACTTTTATCTAAAGTTGTTATGGCTTGTCTACATTAGTACTACTGCTAACCTCTGAGTTACCTGCCCCCGCTTTTCTTTTGTTTTTTGAAACATGGTCTCCCTAAGTTGCTGTGGGTCTTGCTAAAATTGCTGAGATTCTCCTGTCTTCCCCTGGTCCTCAGTAATCTCCTGAGATAAAAAGCCATAGGATATATAGTAGATGATAAGTGCTTTTTGTGTGATTTTTTTATATTGTAGTTTAGAATCCAGAGTAATAGATTGGTTTATCAAATTTATTATTTTATTTTTCATTTGTTATCTTTGACATTCTTACTCAAAGAGCTTGTTTTATAGGCAGGAAATCAGTCAGTTGCTTTGGAAAAGGAGCTAACCAACATACCATCTCAAGGGAGAACAGAAATATTTTTCTTAAGCTGGGTGAGATAGGAGGATCACAGGTTCAAGGCCAGCCTGCAGTAACTTAGTGAGACTCTTTCAAAATAAAAAATAAAAAGGGCTAGGAGTGGAGCTAGCCCCTGAGCTCAATCTCCGATACCACACACACAAAAATATTTTTCTTTTTTCTTTTTTTTTTTATGCGGTACCGGGTATTGAACCCAGGGATGTTTTACCTCTGAGCTACACCCCTGGCCCTGTTTTTTTTTGTTTTTTTTTTTTGCAGTACCGGGGATTGAACCCAGGGGCCCTATTTTTTTTTATACTTTGTTTTGAAACCGGGTCTCACGAAGTTGCGGAGGGCCTTACTAAGTAGAGAGAGAGAGAGAGAGCTGAGGCTGGCTGCGAACCCGGATCCTCCGGTCTC
>PVJS01056428.1:0-12346 GCA_004027185.1 Glis glis | reverse complement strand
ACACACACATATATCTTACTAGGGATGGAGCCCAGGGGTGTTCTGCCTCCAAGCTACACCCCCAGCCCTTTCTATTTTTTATTTTAAAACATGGTCTCACTAAGTTGTTGAGGCTGGCCTTAAACCTGTGATCTGCCTGTCTCAGCCTCCCAAGTACTGGAATTACAGGTGTGTACCACCATGCCTGGCTTCTGTTGATATTCTTTGACTACTTTTCTACTGGGTTGTTCAGATTTTTCTTATTATTTCCTAAGAACTCTTTAAATATGAATAATAACCATCCTAACATATATTGCAAACATTTTCCTTGGTTTATCATATGACTTTAAGTTCATTTATGATTTCATTTTTTGCCATTTGAGTTTTGTGTGGACAAATATATCCATTTTCTTTATGATTTCTTCTTATGGTGACATGCTTCTAAAATTATTTCCTATGCTCTGATTATTAAATATTCCAACATTTTCTGTTAATCTGTAGTCTGATATATTACATGTAAATATTTAATGCATCTGAAATTTATTTTGAATATTAAGGGAGGTTAAGGATCTACTTAATCTTGCCAAATGGCAAGCCATTCATCCCAGTATAATTTGTTGAATAGTCTATCCTGCCCCACTTCTAGGAAATGTTATTATTATATTGCTGAGTTCCAATTTATATTTGAATCAGTTTCTGAGTACATTATTCTAAAGTCAGTCTATTTGGGTTTGAATTCCAGCCTCCCAATTTGTTAGCTGTGAATTTGCCCAAAGTGGCTTATCTTCATAAAATTAAATTAGTAAATTTACATAAAGTGCTTTGCATAGTACCTGGCACAGAGTTTTTGCTTAGTCAATGTTACCTGTTATTTTTGCTGTTGCTGTTCCTTTTCTGTCTATTCTTTCCCCAATACTGTGGTGTTTGAATTACTTTAAAATTTTTGATTTATATCTATAATACAACTTAACCATCATTATAGTTCTTAAAAATTTTTTTTGGATATTCCCATGCAGTCTTCCAGACAAATGCCAAAATGAACTTTTCAACACAAATATTACTTCGATTTTGATTGAAATTGCATTAACTGCATAGACTAATGGAAAGGTAAGGTGCATTTGTACTTTACTGAGTCTTTCCATCCTTGGAAATGATCCATCAATCTATTTATTCAAGTCTTATTTTCTTTTCTTCAGTGAAGTTCGGTCAGTATAATTCTGTGCAACTCTAATTTCTCAACATAATTTTTGTTAGCTTCAAAATTAGCCGATACTGGTTTTGATATTTACTACTAGTCTCATTGGAAGGCACCCCAGAGTGAGAGGAGAGCGGGCCATGAGCAGAGGCCCCGAGGTGCAGTGGCCTGAGCGGAGAGGGGACTGAGAAAGGGGAGAGCTGGAGTCAAAGGACCGATGATGGGGAGGAGGGAGAGGAAATATGGCTGACAGGTAGACAGGGACCAGAACACAAGGGGCTCCTGAAATCAAGCTGCTCAGAACTTACCACAAAAATGAGTTCATGGGTCAACACATCTCTTCTCAAGTCAGACAGGAAGAAGGATGAATTCATTTTGAAAGAAATTTGAAAGAATGTACATTGATTGCTCTAGAGTGTACACTCTAGAGCATGTCCAGGTAATTTTTTGTAGGAAGATAACCAAGACCCAATAACACTATGAACTTTGAAGTCAAAAGAAATGTGACTAGGGTATATTTGCATTTTATCTCTCTAGCATATTTGTACCTGTTCTGGGGTCTTGTCGGAAAAAATAACAGCTGAACCCCCTTCTTCTACATCAGGGTAGTCAGGAAATGTGCCAGTCAAATTCCTGTGGAGGGAAAGGAGCCAAATTAGAATAGAAATGAGTGCAGTCCTCTCTGTTCGATGTCTCATTAACTGATGTGCTTATGTTCACTTAAGTGAGTGATGGTTGTTGGGGGCAGAGGGTCCTGGACTCCCTGGACATGAGGCCTCTGCTGAGCAGGGCACTGGTGACATTCTTTCTCTAGGAACTTTTTAGTCTGAGACAAACATCTCTCTTTAAGACAAGAGTGTCTTTTCTTCCTTCTTTTTCAAAAAATATTGAGATGGTCTGTGCTTGAGTTAAGAATGAAGACAGAAGCACAAATCATTTCTTCCTGTTTAAAATTTTGGATAAACAGAGGATTTTGAAACTAAACAGAGAGATGGAGTTGTGAAAATATACATTTAGTCAGTGTCTGAAATATACATGCATGCTTTAAGGAGTCTGAGGCCCTATATTTGATAGGTTCCAAGTAGTTTTTTTTTTCCTGTAACCACATAATTTCTACATTTAGAAAGCAGACACTGAAACTCAATGCTGAGGATTTCAGAAGGGATATGTGGTTAATATTCCTAAGAGAAACTGGCTTTGACATGAGTGTTGTATTTACATATAGGGACCAAAAGATTACCTGCCAACTTAGTTTCCATCAATCCACAGAAGTATAGAATCTAAGATTAGGAGGAGACCATGCTTAGTCTCTACAACTATGTTTCTCAAACTTTCAGCCTTAAGGAACCCTTTACCCTCTTAATTTGAGAGGATGTCAGAGAGCTCTGTTTCCGTGAGTTATAGTTGTCGCTTGACAATGACTACATTAGGTATTAAAACTTAGAAATTTCTATTATATATATTTTTAATTCATTAAAAATAATAAACTCAGCCAGTGCAGTGGCACATGCCTATAATCCCAGTACTTGGGAGGCTGAGACAGGAGGATCGTAGGTTGGGGGACAGCTCGTGGTAACCTAGAGAGACCCTGTTTCAAAATAAAAAATAAAAAGGGCCAGGGGTGTAACTCAGAGGTAGAATACCCCTGGGTTCAATCTCCAATACCAAAACAAATAAATAAACCTACTGTATGATGGCATAAGTAACATTTTTATGAATTTTCAAAGTAAAAAAAATTAATGAGAAGTATGTCACTATTTTGCATCTTCCTGTGTCATGTCTGGCTTGCTGGAAGTTAGCTGAATGCTCATCTCTGCTCTGTATTCCAATCTGTCGCAATCTGTTGTTTTGGTTGAAATATAGGAGGGAAATTTGGCCTATTATAGATGTATAAGTGGAAAAGGGAGACAAATATATATACAATATACATATATGATATACATATATAATTATATATATAACTTATATATATATAATTTTTTGTGGTACTAAGAATTGAACCCAGGGACATTCTACCTCTGAGTTACACTCCAAGCCCTTTTTTTAATTATTTATTTATTTATTTATTTATTTATTTATTTATTTTTTGCAGTACTGGGGATTGAACCCAGGGGCATTCTACCTCCAAGGTACACCCCCAGCCCTGTTTTTTATTCTTTATTTTGAAACAGGGTCTCACTAAGTTGTGGAGGACCTCACTAAGTTGCTGAGGCTGGCCTTGAACTTGAGATCCTTCTGTCTCAGCCTCCCAAGTACTAAAATTACAGGTGCGCACCACTACACCTGGCTAAGCCTAAGTGTTTTTGAGGACTCAAAATAAGCTTAGCAACTTATATTAAAAAAAAAAAGGCCAAACTTTACTCACAGTATTTTGAATGTGGGACTCTTAATTATGGAACACATCGATTGTCACTAAGATTTAATGTTACGTTTTCATAGCACCTTTTGCACAATAATATTAAATATCTTTATTTTTAGTAGACAAACATATTTGGTTATTTTTATTCATGTAGTTTATGTAATTAGTAATAAGCTGAAATTGAACGACTCTTATCCTTGAAGAATGAGAAAAATGTTTGTTGGGTATACGTTAAAAATATATTTAAAACTTTGTATCTAGGAAACGACAGTGTTCTCTGGCAGTTCTTTATTACATACACATACATGTGCTCATGGGAACTTGGTTATGCACACTGTCCCTTACGCTGCTCCACCTGTCCCCCCACTGGGGGTAGCTAGGAGACCTCTGCCCCACAGCTGTTGGATGATCCCGGGACCTCTGGGCACACTGATAGGGGCTCTCTTCCCAGCCCGTTCTCTTTGACTTGGCCACTGAAAGCATGCTAAGAGAAACAGGTTTGGGGTTCTATTTTGTATTTCTCAGATCCTGTCCCCTTGGCCATCGGGCATTTTCAGCTGGGTACCATGGCAGCCCGGTGTCCCTAGTCTCACCCATGCAGCAGGCCTCCTCGGGCCTGCGGCTCCCCATGGCTCTCCTCTCCTGCCACCATGGTAAGCGGTGGCCAGGCGCGGAGTGCCCCCGGGAGGGGTCAGAGCTGCGGGCCAGAGGCTGCATGTGATCATCAAGGATGAAGGAATACAAAATACCATTTTGGCCCCCCGCAGTGTTTTCGGCACAAGCAGCTGGGGCCTGACAGCTGTGACTGCAGGTGACAGCCCGCCTGGGGCTTCCCCAGGAGGAGCCCGGGCCCCAAATTACATGGTGTCAAGAAGACAGCGCTTTGATTAAAGGTGGAGACCAAAGGATCTGCCTTTTGTGAAACCTGGTCCCTCTTGCCTTCTCCACTGTCATCCCAGGGTGACAGGGGCAGGGGATGGTGGAGGCCGCCCCCCACTGGGACACTTGGACACGTGTGGCTGCCACCCATAGAGCCCATAGGCCCAGGGCCTGGAAAACTCTTCGCTGTGACACACCGCAAGCATCGGTATGGTCCAAACACCTGGGATCGCAAAGCTGCAGCTGGAACTGCTCTGGGCCTCGAAAGGCCCCTTGGGCCACACACATGTGTCACAGGGAGGGGAGTGCCACCTTCCTGAGACCACTGTCCCTCAGACGTGTCTGTCCTCTGCCTAGGGGTCTGGCTCTGGGCGCCTTGGTCTCCTGCTTCCCAGGCCTCGCACTGCTCCGGCTGCTATCCTGCTCCATGCCGCCCCTCCTCTCCTCTGTCCTCCAAGACACTCAGGTCCCTCTCCTGTACGGACGCCCACCTTCCTCAGCGTTCACCTCTGCCTCCTTCACGCAGCTCAAAGAGCTGGCCTCAGTCAATACTGCGCTGGGACAGTTCTCACAAGGTGGCAGAGTGGAATTGCGCTCCCTGACCCCAAGATTCATACTTGAAGTCGTGGCCCCAGCACCTCAGCAGTACCCGAGTGCTCGTCACCCTTCCTGGTGAGGTGGTGAGCTGCTGGCTCCCTAGCTCTCCTCTTCCATGCTGAGCCCTCCGGCTCTGTCTTCTCTGCCGGGTCCTCCTTGTCCCCCACCTGTTACACCGGGGGGCCCAGAGCTTGTCTGCCGGCTCCCCCTTCTCTCCCTGTCTACCCTCACGCTGCGGTCTCATCCAGTGCCATGCCTTTAAACACCATGGGTGTGCTCTGGCTCCTCAGCGCTACGCTCCTGCCCTTGCCTCTCCCGGGAACTGCAGACTCACACCCAACTCACCGCCGACATCTGGGAGCCCAGGAAAAGCATGTCCGACTTAAATGTCCCAAACGCAACTCTCATTCTCACCTCTCCAATCTCCAGCCCTCCTCCTCCTCCTCCTGCACTTCTTCCATTTTGGAAGATGGGAACTCCTGGGACCAGTCCCTCCAAGGACCACAACACACAGTCATCCCTGGCCATCTTTTCCTTTCCACACCTGTGTTCAATCCATCTGCAAATCCTGGTGGTCCACCTCACGAGCATGCCTGGAGTGTGACCACCCTGAGCCACCTACACAGGACATCGCTACCTGCCCCCTTTCATGCTTAAAAGTGTCTGGTGTGTGCATTAAGTTGCACGGCTCCTCCACTTCGCACTGTCTGTGTGATGTCCCCATCTCCTCCATGGCCCGGTCTCCCGCCTCCTTTGGGGCTAGTTCCAGCGGCTCTGACCCCTCCTGCTCCTCGTTCCACCTCCGGGCCTCACCTCAGAGCCTTTGCCCTGAATTAAAAAACATACCAAGTGCCGGGCGTGGTGGCGCACGCTTGTAATCCCAGTACTTTGGGAGGCGTAGACCGGAGGATCCGGGTTCGCAGCCAGCCTCAGCTGTCTCTCTGTCTCTCCCTGTCTCTCTCGCTCTCTCTCTCTCTACTTAGTGAGGCCCTCCGTAACTTCGTGAGACCCGGTTTCAAAATAAAGTATAAAAAATATCGCTGGGGGTGTAGCGCGGAGGTAGAACACCCCTGGATTCAATCCACGGTTAGCAAAAAAAAAAAAAAAACAAAAAAAACATACCAAGTGTCATAGTATCATCTTGTATAAAACATTTTTTTTTGACCAAATAGACTCACTTCCTCCTTTCAACCTTGCTGAAGTGTGTATCTTTTGGGGTAGAGATGGGGGCGGGGTGTTAAATTGTTCTTGGGTGATTATCTCAAGTTTCCCTTTGCAGTCTCTGCGAAGAACTTTCATCGATGCAGGGATCTTTTCTGCTGAAAACAAATTTTAACACTAAATCCTCTGCACAGTTACTATGTGTTAAACATGCTGCCTCTGTGCATACTAATTACTTAAATTACAGGTTTCCCTCAATGACAATTCCAAAGCCACCTGGTTATCTTCAGACTTACATCATGTTGCGGATCCCCAGCGTGTGCTAGGATGGCATTCCAGAACCCCCACCCCATCCCCGCCTGTCCGCCCAGCTTCCATTTGCCCTCAAACTGCTGCAACAGGCAAGGCCAAACGCGCTCTTCCAGTGGGCACCGGAACCTCCCAATGGAAGAAACGATGCGGAAAATAGAACGCATCACACAGCTACATGAAAAATAACCTGAACTACCTGGACCAGGTGCCGCGCTTTTCAACCAAGTATGCAGACCGAAGCAGAAAAGGAGAAAGGAGAAAAGCGAAAACCACCCAGGAATGCCAAGCCAGAGAAGCCGGCGCCGTCCTGATGAGACTCGTGGCGGTTTATGGACTATTCATCGACCCTCAGTCATCTACAAGCAAATGCTGCCACACTTCACAGGGAGGAAGCTTTTTAAAAAAGCCCGCACTCAGCTTTTTGGAACAATATTTAATTTGTATTAAACTATGTATTCATTTTTTCCAACAGACAAACTACTTTAAGTCATTCATTAATTCACTTCCTAAAGAGTATTGAGAAAAATCTGTTTTATCTATCAAACTTTAGAGATTGTTTAATGTTTTTCAAAAAATATGCCACGTCTTATCACTAAATCTGAACCATTCCTAAATATTACAGAAAAGAAAGAAGGAAGGAAAGAAAGAAAAGAAAGAAGTAGAGGAAAGAAGGAAGGAAGGAAGGAAAGAGAGGAAGGAAGGAAGGAAGGAAGGCAGGCAGGCTTAAAAACCTAGGAGCGAGCCGGGCGTGGTGGCGCACGCTTGTAATCCCAGTACTTTGGGAGGTGGAGACCGGAGGATCCGGGTTCGCGGCCAGCCTCAGCTCTCTCTCTCTCTCTCTCTCTCTCTCTCTCTCTCCTTAGTGAGGCCCTCCGCAACTTCGTGAGACCCGGTTTCAAAATAAAGTATAAAAAATAGGACTGGGGGTGTAGCTTCGGAGGTAGAACGCCCCTGGGTTCAATCCCCGGTACCGCAAACAAAACAAAACAAAACAAAAGAAAACAAAACAAAACAAAAACCTAGGAGCAACCTGGGAGTCCTCACAGGCTGGAGGGCTGGTTTCCAGGTGCAGGTGTGTTAGAGCTGTGTGGTGTAGACTGACAGTCCCTCTGGTCACCTTCCAATCCTAGGTTTCCACTCTGCTGTGCCTCCCAGCCGCACCATGGAGGATCCCGGCCTCCAACCCCTGGGCTCTTGGCTGGCCCCGCCTCCTCCACACCACCTGCCCCACTTGAGCTACCTCGTGGGTTCAGATGTGCAAAGCCAGGCCCTTGAATCCCAGCCACCCCTGTTCCTGGCTTGATCCTACCTGATCCCAATTTGTTCTCACTTCGTCGTCCCCGCTCTGCCCCCATCCAAATCCACGGCCCGTGACCTGGCTTTCAATCCTCATCTGTGGTCTCACAGATACGGCGCTGCTCCTAAGCCTGCCTGAGCCTCAGAGAAGAGCGCTGAGGGGCCCTGGATGCCCCCATTCTAGCACGGAGCCGGGGCCCGCAGAGCTGCCCACTCCTCGACTCCAAAAAGGGATGGACGGTGATGCTTTTGCGTAAGTTTATCTGTCCACCTAGTGTTTGCCTGGCATCTGGGTGACTCAGTCAAGGTTGCTGCTATTTCTTCCCTTGCAGGAATTTTTTTTACCCCAGCTCCACAATTGGAGGCAGGGCCCCGACTCCTGGGGGAGAGAAGCTCCTCTGTGCGGGCCTGGACCAGCCCGTCTACACCTGTGCACGCTGCCACTCCATCCAATCACAGCTGCTTCCGTTCATACCCCATAGACATCTCTGCTAACAGCAGGAACCTGTTCTTGCAAATCAGATGTTCTGTGCAGGAAACCCTTTGTGGGAGCTTTTCTCAATCTCTCTCTCTCTCTCTTTTTTTTTTTGTGGTACTGGGAATTGAACCCCATTCTACCTCCGAGCTATACCCCCAGACCGATTTTATTTCTTACTTGGAAACAGGGTCTCACTAGGTTGCCGAGAGCCTCACTAAATTGCTGAGGCTGTCCTCGAACCTACGATTCTCCTGTTTCAGCCTCCCAAGTACTAGGATTACAAGCCAGTGCCACCACGCCCAGCTTTTCTCATTATTTTAAATGGGAAGAATGAAGATGTGTCAGGTGTGTACCGGAGCCTCTCTTCCAACCAGTTTCTCGTAGGATGATGGAAGTACATTGGGAAACTCTGGTTAGTTCCTGAAATCATGAGTGTTTAAGGGGAAAGACCAGGCTGCAGAAAGAAGTGATCACCATTCTGCTTTTATTTGAGAGAAAAGGGGATAGGAGGAGAACTTCATATAAGTGTACCTCTGTCTGCAGGTGCTCAAAGACAGGTGAGAAAACGCTCCATCTGCCGCAGGCTGGAGGCACAGGGCTGGGGGAGACTGTTAGCTCCTTAAATCCCTTTCCATACTGTTTTCTTTGCTATAGCAAAGAGGAATTGTGTTTGTAATTAAATAAGCAATAGAGCAAAGTAATTTATAATCCAACTTCTCATATTTGAGTGGTTTCCTCTCAGGCCTTAGAGTTTTGAAGATTAATTATTAAACAGACCTCACAATTTTTACAGTGAAATTAGTCCCATCTTCTTTTAAAATATTTCTGTTTCTATTGTTAGAAAACTGTGGCCTCTCTGTAAGGGAGTTAAATTCTCTGCTGTGCTTTCTGTTGCTTGCTGGCTTTGACAATTACAGCCTTGTAGCCGTTGCAGCTGTATTCTTTTATTCTTATTACCTTTTAGACTTCATTTATCACACGTTACTTATTTGCATCTATTTTTGTCAGCTCCCGGGCTGTCTACTTTGTCTCCTTGAGCTATGTTTATACTTTCATGTTAGTATAATGCATTTACCTTATCTTTCTTTATAATACACTTAAAAACACAGTGTCATTTGTCTTTCCTTATTGTTCTTATTTTAATCCTAATGACTTTAATAATTATATTTTCAAGTTCAATAAATAATCCTGTTGGGATTTTAATTGAAATTGCATTCTCTCTATAAATTACCTAGAGCGGATTTATGGTCTTTCCATTTAACCAGAAACAGGGCACATCTCTCCATTTATTCAAGTGGGCTTTTTCTTTCTTCCTTTTAACATTCATACACTTCTTAAACTTTCATATAGTTCTTATATTTATTTCCCTTTTATATTTAGTCTATCATTGATTTAAAAGTACACTTTCTTTAAAATATTTGCTCCTGTTATTTCCTTTTGAAATCATTCTGTTAAGACTAATTCATATTATGGTACTAATTATCTTTAGGGGCCCAGGCTGTCCGCACTGCCCTTTCCTTTCCTGGGAAGTGTGTCTCCATGAGCAGTGTAGCTGTTTTGTTTTAAAGGATTCTTGATGCTTGATTCATTAATTTGTTCATTCATTCATTCAAAACATATTTACCGAGTGTGTACCATGTGGCAGATAGTATTCTAGGCGCTGGGAAAAAGCAGTGGACAGGAGGCGTAAAAACCCCTCTCTGTTGAGCTTACATTTTATTATACTAAGATTATATTTTATTATATTCTATTACCTTTTCTTATTTCTGAATTTTTTTTTTTTTTGCGGTACCGGGGATTGAACGCAGGGGTGTTCTACCTCTGTGCTCCCCCCCCCGGCCCTATTTTTTATACTTTATTTTGAGACCGGGTCTCACGAAGTTGCAGAGGGCCTCACTAAGTAGAGACAGAGAGAGAGACAGGGAGGGAGGGAGAGAGAGAGAGAGAGAGAGAGAGAGAGACAGAGAGAGCGTGCGCGCACACGCGCGCGCGTGTGCACAAGCTGAGGCTGGCCGCGAACCTGGATCCTCCGGTCTCCACCTCCCAAAGTACTGGGATTACAAGCGTGCGCCACCAAGCCCGGTGAGTATTATTTCTGAATTTTAAAATAAGAAGGCATTTAATTGATCAAATGCCTTTTCCTACATGAAGAGAAGTGATCATGTGGCTTTTATTGATGCCTGTAATATTCATTTTTTCGTACCATTTAACTATTTATGTATGTGGGGAAGAGCTCTCGTGGTCTAATTCTGAACCACTTGGACATCTAAAAGTGCCACCCAAAATAACAACTTAGAAAAAACAAAGGCACACACAAGTCAGAAATAAGTGACAAAAAATCATGACATATATATGTTGTTTATATATAATATATATAAATATATATAATATATATTATATATAATAATATATAATGTATAATAATATATAATAATATATAAACAACATATTATGTTATATGTATTTATATATAACAATATAACATATATAATATACATATAACAATATAACATATAATATACATTATATATAACAATATATGATATATGATATATATATTGTTTTTATCCTGCAGTATAAAGATTCAGCATAGTAGTCGGGTGTGGTGGCTCATGCCTGTAATCCCACTACTAAGGAGGCTGAGACGGGAGGAGTGCAGGTTTTAGATCAGCCTCAGCAATGTATAGAGACTCTCAGCGACCTAGTGAGACCCTGTTTCCTTCCTTCCTTCCTTCCTTCCTTCCTTCCTTCCTTCCTTCCTTCCTTTCGCCGTACTAGGGATTGAACTCAGAGGGATTCTACCTCCAAGCCACACCCCCAGCCCTATTTTTTATTCTTTATTTTGAAACAGGGTCTCACTAAGTTTACGGAGGACCTCACCAAGTAGCTGAGGCTGGCCGTGAACCTGTGATCCTTCTGTCTCAGCCTCCCAAGTACTGGGATTCTAAGCGTGTGCCACCATGCCCAGCTGAGACCTTATTTTCAAACAAAAAAATAAAAAAGGGCTGAGGGTGTAGCTTGGATGTAGAATGCCCGTGAGTTCAATCCACAGTACCACCCATGCACATACACACAAAAGCTTCGGCAACATGAGCATGGGACTCTAGCCCCTGCCCCTCCTCCTGTGGCTTCTAGAGTGAACTGAACACAGGGGCAGCTCCAGAGCTGGGAGCCAGGGAAGTGCCTCTCCACGTGCCAGAGTCCCCACGGAGGAGACGGGGTGGAGTGTGTTGGTCATCTGGGAGGGGAGGTGTCTCCAGGGGCCACAGGAGTGTGATCCAGGTTGTTACAGGATGACCCCAGCTCTTCGGGGCAGTTAGACTCCAAGACGGCCCCTGGACCCTTGTCTCTTGGGGTCATTGCCGCTCATGTGATGGGATGAAATCAGCCTCAGCTGACATTGGCTGACAAGGTGGACGATGTCATAGAAGTGCTGAGAGGACTTCAAGTCAGCTAGAAAGGACTGTGTCCCTAGACTCGGGGGCAGTGGCCTCCACATGGGCTGCTGGTCCTCTCCTGTAAGCTGAACAGTGCTCAAACCAGATGACCCAGCGTCCTCTGCAATATGATGTTACTTGGGGGTCGCTTGGTTTAGTAGACTTGTCGAATAATGTACAAAAAAATCCCTCCATTATGATATATTCACTTGTTATTAAGAACCTGTGTCATCGTCCCATTTAATTCTCCCAACAATCCCATGAGCCAGGCACTATCAGCGTCATCGACATTTTCCAGAAGAGGAAACTGAGGCTCGGCGGGTCTTCCCAGGCTGAGTGAAGCAGGGAACCAGGAAGGGCGTCACTAGAACCCACAGGCTCGGCCTCCTCCGTGGATTCCTGGAGGGGTTTCCAGGGTGGAGCTGAGCTAAACATCTAAGGGAAGCACACTGTCCATGCGGGCATCATCAATATGGCTTTATACCAGATAATAGATGTATAAAAAAAAAGCAATTTACTGGAAATGACGAAACCTGGGGCAGCTGCCACTAATTAGCTATGCGGTGGGAGGGAAATCCCAGCATCACGTGGGAATGGGGACCGGCTGCCTCCCTGCAAGACGGGCAGTGGAGCTGGGTTGATTCACTGAATTA
>PVJS01056427.1:0-12346 GCA_004027185.1 Glis glis | reverse complement strand
TCGGGTCATACGCCCCCTATAACCTATTATAGCCCTCTTGAGGCTAGGTGGGGCGGGTCTGCCAGCGCCATCTTTGCTATTGATATGCTGAATCGCTGAATTGCTGAATCGCTGCCACGTGGAAGAGGCCCGGTACTCTAGAGCAGGCCTCTGCTAGTTCACCGGGCCCTTTCATGGCACCGAGTAAAGGGCCCCGCACCATCTGAAACAAAATACCAGTAAGATTTTTAAAATATAATTTTATAAATTGATTCCAAAGTTTATCTAGAAGAGAAAATTGATAACAACCATTTGTGATATCACTTATCACAAATATCTTTAAAAGATTGACAATAAGAGTGTTGCTTTACTTAATGTTAAAACATACTCAAAAGACAGTAATTAAAACAGAATTGCATTTGAGTAGAGACAATAAGTTGGTGGACGAGAATATGGAATTTTAAAACTAATCCAAAGATTGTTGTCTTTTTCTGCTTTCTACCCCATCCTTATTCTCCAACCTGATGAGCCCAGCCCTCCTTAGTTGATAACTAGACTGTTCTGAAATCAGGCCAGCTTACTGAAATAGCATGGGGAAATTGTTCTTCACGTTTTACTAGTACATATCTCATTTGAGCAATACCATGCATTTATTAGACTGTGTGATTTATTATACTAGATTGAGTCAAGGCAATGGAGTAAGCAGCAAGTTGGCAGTACCAGGAAGCCCTTTTAAGTACCCAGACACTGGTCATCTCTTTTATATATAAATCGTATTCTTCTCTTTTAGTGTGTGTGTGTGTGTGTATGTATGTACATATGTGTGTATACATATATTTTGTATGGGGCATAAACCATACCCAAACTCCTTCCAAACCTTTTAAGGTGATGCTAAGTAGACTTGTGGACAAAATAACATTTTATAATGTTATTATAAAAATGATACTATTCCTAAGGCAACAGGGTTGGAATTGATACAGTGGAGTTTTAATGAAAACCTTTAACTCTACTTGGTAAGATTTCTTCTTATACCTTACTCTGGGAGTTAAAGAATGCAAACTTTTCTACAGTTCTGCTTGTTTTATCTCACTTCAGTATAGAATGGATTCCTAGCAAAAATCACAGGCCATTACTGTATAGGGAAGTAGTAATGAGTGCTTGAACAAAGGTAGTGGCAGTGGGTGGATATGAGAAATTAGAGGGGGACTATAGACTTTGTTAATTGATTGTTAGCAGAGGTAAAGGAGAAAGGAGGCATTGTGAGCATTAATTCAGAAAAAGAGGATCAAATTCCCAACTGCAGTGGTCAAGCAGGTTTGGCATGCTGGGGCAATTGATAGACTGTGCTTAAGGAAGAAAAGTTTGATGAGAAAACACAGGCACCTCAGGCTTGCACAGTAATGGCAGCACCAGGTAGAGACAGAAGTTATAGATCAAGTCATATTAGGTCATAGCAATTGTAGACTTTATAAGCAAAAAAAAAAATGTGGTTTAGGATGTTAGACTGAGGCATGGCTTCAGGTTGTGGTGCAAAAACAGCAGGAGCTCCAGGCTGAGTGATCACCCATGAAATTCACTGGAGATAAACCATGGTTCCTGATAGGCCCAGTGTAATGGCCTACTAAGAAAAAAGCAGAAAAGCTTTTCTTTCTCTGATCACAGACAAGATTGTTTTCCCTGTTATTAAAGAAAGAAACCCCTGGGGTATGTGTGTACAAGGAGATTAATATGGTAGTCTGATAATTTAGGAGATGATTGCCCATACTGATCATTGAGTTATTCAGACTCGTGTCTTAGCCATGGCACGGCCAAAACAATTTCCCAATACCTATGGATCGCATGAGCAGTTGTTTGGGTTTTTTTTTGTTTGTTTGTTTGTTTGTTTTTTGCGGTACCGGGGATTGAACGCAGGGGCGTTCTACCTCCGCGCTACACCCCCGGCCCTATTTTTTTATGCTTTATTTTTGAAGCCGGGTCTCACGAAGTTGCGGAGGGCCTCACTAGATAGAGAGAGGAGAGAGGATAGATAGATAGATAGATAGATCGATCGCACGCGCATGCGCGCTGAGGTTGGCCGCAAACCCGGATCCTTCGGTCTCCGCCTCCCAAAGTACTGGGATTACAAGCGTGCGCCACCACGCCCGGCCAGCAGTTGTTCTTAATATACTTCTGAGCTGCCATGTCTTTGGTACCAGGTTGCTTTATCTTTCTAAAATGCCATTTTTTTTTTATCATTACTCCACTTAAAAATCTTCTAAAACCTTTGTTTTGTCAAAATAAATCTAGTGCTTTAATCTGGTGTTCAGAAATCATTATTAATTGGCCATATCCTCTCTTTGCTTTTTTATGAATGTAAATCCTCTACTCCAGGAAGACCATTACCATCTTTCAAATATGCTATATAAACCTGGAGAGTTCATGTCTCTTCCTGACATTAACATTGTATTTACTTTGACTTGACTCATTCCCTTCCTCTGTTTGTGCCCCTTTTCCCAAATAGTATGGTGATCTTCAACATAGATCGTATATTCCTTAAATGAATGGGCCATGTATTCCATTTTGTATATGCACCATTAAAAAGTGGGAAATGGAGCAGGGTGTGGTGGCACACACTTGTAATCCCAGTACTTGGGAGGCTGAGACGAGGATTGCAGCTTTGCAGCCAGCCTCACTAACTTAGTGAAGCCCTGTTTCAAAAATAGAAAAGTAAAATAGACCTGGGAATGTAGCTCAGAGGTAGAATGCCCCTGTGTTCAATCCCCAGTACCACAAAAAGAAAAAAAAAATTGTGGGAAATGGGACTGGGGATATATAGCTCAGTGGTAGAACCTTTGCCAAGTACCATGCACAAGTTTCTGGGTTCTATACCCAGCAATGCAAAAAAATAAATTAAAAAATTGGCCGGGTGTGGTGGCACATGCTTGTAATCCCAGTACTTTGAGAGGCGGAGACCAGAGGATCCGGGTTCACAGCCAGCCTCAGCTCTCTCTCTCTCTCTCTCTCTCTCTCTCTCTCTCTCTACTTAGTGAGGCCCTCCGCAACTTTGTGAGATCCGGTTTCAAAATAAAGTATAAAAAATAGGGCTGGGAGTGTAGTGCAGAGGTAGAACGCCCCTGGGTTCAATCCCCGGTACCGCAAAAAAAAAAAAAAAAAAAAAATTAAGAAGTGAAACTTTGTTTTACCTGAATTTTCATTTAATAAAGTATAATTTAGAAATGAAATATATAGTGTACTTCTTAAATTCTTTTCAATAGTTTTGTTATGACTTCTCAAGATATTAAGTACCTAAATAATTTTAATAGTTTGTACATGATCTGTATTATGACTTAATAGACCAAAGTGGAAACAGTAAAGATAATAAGCTTGTCATGCTAAATAAGAATTTTTCTAATATGGTTTTTATAAAATATGATCAATTCTACTCTTAGGAATTAATTCCAAGGAACTATTTCTAGATATTTCTAAAATATTATTAAGCCTGGTTATTTTAACCATTGTTTTTATAATAGTAAAAGGCTAGAAAATACCTGAATTTTTAACCATAATGGAATTGTTTATTATATTATAGTTTTACTATGGAATATTATACAGTTTCTCAAAATGGTCTTTTACTAGAATGGTGACCTAGAAAAATGACCCTGATATATTAATAAGGAGAGAAAAATAGGAAAGAAAAGGAACTTCAGGATGATAAGGAGTGAGACCAGAATAGTGGAAGGGGGAAGATGGAAGATGGAAAATGAAGCTTGATGAAAAAAAAGAAAGACCAAATAATATTATGTCACTAAGAACATTACTAGCACGTACAGGGAGGAAGAGGGGGAAAGAGGAATGGGGCTAGGGAACCACACCAAGACAAGGCATGTTGTGTGCATAGATGAATGTATCACTTTGAATCTCACCAAGATATATAATCATATTGTGCCAATAAAATCCTAAAAAAGTTGATTGTAAGAAGAAAAAAGATTATTCTGTATATAGTATAATCCTAGTTTAGCCAAAAAGAAAGCAAAAGAACTATATCTATTAATTTTTAAATTCTATCTTCCAATTGCATATAGTAATGACTAGAATATTTAGTGACACAGGAAAATGGTCCTGATATATTAAATACAAAAGATCAGATTATTGGACAGCACATATGGTCTAATTCCATGTTATTTGCCAAACAAAATAAAAATTATATCTATAAATATTTAAATTCTTCTAAATTGTATACCGTAGTTATGCATTCATTTTATAATTAGGAAAATCCTTTTTTAAATAAATTTGCTGTATTTAATGCAGAGATAAAATAAGTAACAGTAGAAAATTATCTGTAAGGAAAGGTCTTGAAAATAGAGGACCCCCCCACACACACACACCTTCTAATTCTATTAATCTTGACTCTAGGCAAAATTCAGAATGATTATTGGTGGTTAACTATTTTGTTATGGCCTAGAGTTAGTAATTTCTGCTTTAATCTAAACATGACTACTGCATAATTTCCTTAGTGGTAGTTATAAGTAGCCTATCAGGATTTTAGTTTCTCCTTTTAGAAAATTAACAGATTTAGTGGATAGACTTCTAATAAAAGAAATAAGCCTGTAGAGAGTATATGGTAAGTAAGCATTAAGCAAGTGTTGGTGTTCCATCTAAAGATACCACTGACTCTAATTTAATGTTCTCTACAACTAAAACTTAAGACAAAGCATTCTAAAAAAATCACAAATTCTTTGAAGTGTCAGTTTAAAAATCTCCAAGTTCTGACTGACATTCATGGTAGGATCTTTTGATTCATGTTATTCATGTGAATAATTTATTTGTAAAATGATTAATGTTCTCAAGAAGACAAAATATTTTTATACTTTTTAATATACTTGGTTATTCACTTTTTAAATACGCTTTTATTGGTGCATTACAGTTTCACATCATAATGTAAATCATGTTGACATTGACATACAATGCACACAGCACTTGGTGCCCCCCCATCTCCCCATCTCCCCCTTTCCCAACACAGAGTACTGAGATTGACATTGGTATTTTCACATATGTACACATAGTTGATGGTAGTATTTCCATTAATGAACCTCACTCTCCCCCCCCCCCTTCCCATAGACACCACCTGCCTGGCTCCATTGAGGATTTATTCACTTTTAACATAATTAAACACATTTATCTTCTAAAAGGAAGTGTCGTTTCACACAGTCCAAATTTACTTGCTTTCTTATCTTTAGGTTGCTGTTGGCAAAACAGATATTGAAGACCTAGACCTCTATGCTACATCTCGAGAGAGGCGATTTCGTTTATTTGCTTCTATAGAATGTGAAGGGCAGTTATTCATGACTCCATATGATTTTATTTTGGCTGTTACAACCGATGAGCCCAAATGTAAGTATGTTCTAAAAATTATTTTAATAACTGTAGAGAATTTTATACTTATCTCTACTTTGTAGAAGTATGTTTTTTAGAATAACAAAGTAATATGGTATTTCAAAAGACATTATGCTATACAATGTTACCTACTAATTTTTATAAACCCGTACTCATATTTCTTCTTTCTTCAGAAATTTTCAATTGCTTTCTCTTTCTCACATATCACACTTCAATACCATCTTACTTTTAGTAATCTTGATAAGAGACTCATATTCTGTCTATTCATTCTTATACCAATCTGAACAGATTATTTCGGAGGACCGGCTTTGCAGTTAGCCCTGGTCAAGAATTCTTTTTACATCCCTTCTACATTTGTCATAGCTCCTACTTTGTAAATATGAGCTAATTGTTTTTTACTTTTCCATGTGTTAGAGCAGTGGTTCTCAAACATTTTGGCATTATGCATATTCTTTCAAACCTCTTAATATCTAGCATAATAAAAGATAACTGTAATAAAAAAATAAATAAAAGATAACTGTAGTCTCAGATGTGCTTTTGTATTCAACCTGTTATAATATGTTGTTTTTCATGAAGTATATGAAGAGTAACCACCTCACAGATATAGGTGGTAGAAAAAGGAAGAATATTTTAATAACCTTTTCTGATAACTGTAGATATTCCTCTTTGATTCTGTATCACAACTTGACTAGCTGTAGTTCAGGTTTTAAAAGCTTCCAAAGATGGTGGTGAAAGAGTAGTGAGTACTAATGGTTTCTGGATGGCTTAACTGGATTGATGACAGTAGGAATCAGGCTTAAGGAGAAAATTCACTATTTCAATTTTGGATATGATTCATTTGAGATGTATTTCACATATTTAATATGTGAAAAAAAAGACAGTTGGATCTGTCTCTTAATTCATTTCAGTTCACTAAAAGCTAACTTACAAAAAATCAGTACCAAGTAATCAGTTATTTGGCTGATTTCTTTGAAACTGTCACACAGATTTTTTTTTTTTTTTGGTACTGGGGATGGAACCCAGAGGCATTCTACCTCCAAGTTATACCCCAACCCAATTTTATTTCTTATTTGGAGACAGGGTCTCACTAAGTTGTGGAGGGCCTCGCTAAGTTGCCAAGGTTGGCTTCAAACCTGCGATCCTCCTGTCTCAGCCTCCCAAGTACTGGGATTACAGGCATGTGCCACCATGCCCAGCTACACAGATACTTTAAGTTACATTGTAGCCATTTTTTCTCCAGAGGTAGGGATATAGCAAAACCATACTTTACAATAAACCCTCAATAATTTGGCAAATTGGCTCCTTTGCAGACTAGCTTTTGATGAATTAATTTTGCATGTTTTTGATTATTTACATTGGAAATAAAGAAAGAAGTATGGATAAGATATATATATTTGGGATTCATCTCTCCATGATTGTAATTAGTACAATGTGTATAGATGAAATTGCCTAGGGAAACAGTGTAGTATGAGAATATAAACGGCCAAGGACCAATCCTTGAGGAACTTCTATACTTTAAAAGATGAACACTCAAAGGTTGGGAAAGGATAAGCCTCAAATGGAGAGAGAAGAGTGTGTCCAGAGACATAGAAAGAAAATCAGAAGAATAGTCATAGAAGCCAAGGGAAATGGTTGAGTGGGATGATACCAAGAAGTCGAGTTACATGAGGACAGAAAAATGTCAAATATATGTAGTAATGTGAAGGTTATTAACAATTTTTAATGATGATATTTTATTGGAGTGATTATGGAGAAGACCAGATTGCAGGGCTGAATAGCAGATGAATAAATGGAAATAGTGAATGTAAAGCACTGTGGAGATAATTGCAAAAGAGAAAGAAAACATACTTAGAGTGGAATTTGAGGTAGAGGCTTGATCATGCAAGATTTTCACCAATAATAAATAAGTTTAAATGAGGATAACATCTGAAAGAGAGATAACTATATGATCAAAAACACAAAATCAAGAAAGTACTGGTATATTCATAGCAACCACTTTGGGAGTATATAGGGCGGTAGTGATAGAAAAGGCTGGAAATTAAGTAAGGCTCTTTTATAAGCAATTTGAAGGCTCTAAGAATTACATCCTCTCATTTAATTCACTTGGTATAGTTGGATTTAAAAATATTTATCACTAAAGTAATCTATACTAACTTTATTAACTTAAAAATAATAATAACCCTATGAAGATTTTTGAGAATTAAAAGAATAAATTGTGCTTAGTATAATGCCTGACACAGTGAGTATTTAATGAATGTTGGTGTCTGTCATCATAGTCATCATTATCACTGAATTCATACCCAGGTTTTTAGAAAACCTTTGCTATAATGTTATGATGACATTCCATATGAAAAAATGATATAGTGTATAAATATTTGCTAAATAATTATAGCTCATATAAATGTTCACTGAGAAATATATTTAATTGTTGATTATAATTTTGTTTTGAAAACTGCAAAACTTTTATCTCTTTAAATAGAATTAAAAAGGTGAATTTCCCTTCTAGAACTAAAAACAATAATTGATTATTGTCATGCATCAAGAATTATTTTATTTTTTAAAAATATATTGTTTTTAAGCCAGGTGTGGTGGTGCATGCTTGTAGGAGACTGAGACAGGAGGATTGCAGGTTTGAGGACAGCCTCAACACGTAATGAGACTCTCATCAACCTAGCAGGACCCTGTTTAAAAAATAAAAATTAAAAAAAAAGTAGGCTGAGGGTGTAGCTCAGAGGTAGAATGCCCCTGGGTTCAATCCCGAGTACCACATACACACACACAAAATATATATTGTCTCTAAGAAATATTTTGGACATACAAGAAAACATTAAAAATATAGGGAACATCAGCCTATAGCTTAAGAAATAAAATATTTCTAATAGAATTAAAGTCTTTCCACTTAAGTTTTATTTATATATGTAGTAACTTCATATGAAATAAGGAAAGTCGGAAAATCCTTTGAAGAACGATCTTAATGGCTCTTTAGTCTTTATTTTTTAAAAAGCTGATAATATTGAACATGGTACATTTCCGGCAGAATGAATATGCCTTTTGTGAACAATTTACCATGGCAATCTCATAAACCCTACAAAACTCAAGAGTGTGTCTAACTTCCTCTTTTGATTAATAGCTTCTGAGCATTGCATAAGAGCATGTACATGTACTTTTATACCATTTATTTTTCTTCTTACTGATATATTTGAAGAGCAACAGAATAAAATATTATTTACATTGTTCTGTTTATTGCTAAAAGGAAAGTGTCATTGCAAAATGAATGTATACAGTCTCATAGTTAAGGTTACATGCTAAATTCTAATTTATAGACCTATGTTTTCAATCACTTGATTACATATTTTTATATACTATCTTGAGCAAAGAAAGGTTGTCGTTATGACAGAGGAGAAATCTATCTCTATGAAAATCATTTTGCCAAAGTTTAGAAACTTATTTTCTTCCTTTTTTATCTTAAAATGAATTATTATATTTCCTTAGAGTGTTACATAGCAAAAAAAATCTTTCTTATAATTTTGAAATTGACTTATTGTTATATAGAAATTACTCCATTGCCATGTCAAAAAAATGATTGGCTGTCATTACTATAATGTAGCTGAAATAAGAATTTACTAGTATTCCTAATGCAGCTATGGTAATCACACATCAACCTAGAGATAATTCTTAGGCAGGTGTTAGATATTTACAATGTTCAAATCTGAGCAAAAGAATCCGTGATGTTGACTGAATATTTTCCCCAACATTGTGTGTCTGAGATCTTTAGGGATGTAAAGAGGAATCAGAAAAAAGTAATCCCACATGCTCTATTCAACTATACTTTTGTTCCAAGATGCTTCTTGAACTGTCGTAAGGAAGAAGAATGAAAAACAGAATACGCGCTTCCCCTCACTTTACCTGCTGTCACTGTCATCTCTTCTTCTCTATGCACCACATGCTTCTTCATCCTAGAGAGACCGCACCTAGGAATTATTTTCAGGGACACTGATATATCCTATTCCAGTATGAATATTTTATAAATATCATTATTTTTGCTTTTAATCCCATACAATGTTTAACAGAGAATAAGTGAACTTACTTTATAAATCCAGAAAGCCACAGATTAAATAATATGGTTATGGAAAGGTGTTTCCTATTATAGTAATATTATTTATCATAAACTGTTTATAGTATATGAATAGATAAAATCATATTTTAGATTAAAATCTTGAGGTTAAAAACTGCCTTTTGGACATAAAAGCTTGATTTTCAAGTTATGGTTGAAGATGATTACTGAATATGGATATACATTACATGAAGTATTTATTATCTAATTATTTTATATTTATTTTAGTTGCTAAAACATGGAAGTCGCTTTCCAAACAGGTAAGTTAAAGCTCTTGGTATACATATGCATGCATATACATACACATACACACAAATTGATAAACATACACACCATATACCATATATATATGGGAGGACCACAATATAAAATCATATTAGGTATCATTTTTTACCTTCCAGATTGTCAGGAAATAAAAAGGTGGACAATTTCAAGGGCTGGTGAAAATCATTGGCAAATCTCATTTGCAGATATAAATTCATATACCCCCTCTGGAAAACAATTTGGCATTATCTGCTAAAATCGAAGATATACATAACTTATACCCAGAAATTCCATGCTTGGTTAAATTCTACAATGATGCATGCACATGTACATAATATTAATTAAACCTAAATATACTCTATGACCAAGTAATTTCACATCAGTTTATATAACTAGAGAAACCATTATTTATATTCAGGAGAAATTCACAAGAATTTTGATAGATTATTCATAATGGCCAAAAACCTGTAACACATCAATACTAGACATAATAAATGTTGATATATTCACATATATACTATAGAACAGTGAAAACAAATGTAACAATGCTTCAACTACATGATTCTCAGTAATCATAGTAACAAACAAAATAAGCAATTCACACAAAAGATATAATTCTGTTTATATAAAGTCCAAAACTGGGAAATAAAACCATGTTAGTTAGGGATACATTCATAGGTAGAAAAACTAAGGAATGACTAACAAAATGTGAGATACTATTCACCTCTAATGGAGACGGAGTGTAAAAATCATCAGAGTATCAATGAGGCTTCTAATGTACTGATAATTTTCTACTAATTTTTTAACTTGCCTGTTTCTAACTTCCTTAACTAGTTAAAGCTTACAGCAAATGTAATGTTTATTTGTGAAATATTGAGACATTCTTCTTAAAGTTAGATATAGTACAAATAAACCTGCTATCACAAGTATTCCAGTCCATTTTACTAGAGGTCCAGCAAAGTAATATATCTCATTAGCTTAGATTTCTAGTCTGCCGTGATGAAGTACCACAGATTGGGTGGCTTAAACAACAGATGTTTATTCTCTCACAGTTCTGGAAGCTAGAAGTCAAAGATCAGGGCATGAGCAGTTAGTTTCTTCTGAGGCCTCTCCCACTGGCCTTTAGATGGCTGTCTTCCCCCTCAGTCTTCACATGGTCTTTCCTCTGTGCATGTCTGTGTCCTAATCTCTTAAAAGGACACTGATCATATTGAATTAGGGCCCATCCTAATGACTTCATATAATTACCTCTTTAAAGGACCCCTCTCCAAAATAGTCAGATTATAAACTACTGGGGCTTAGGACTTTAACAGTAATTTTGGGGGAAAGAGGACACAATTGAGGCCATATGTGCAGTATGATAAGAAAAAATGAAAGAGGAGGACGAGGAGGAGGACGACTTTAAGGATTGGAATAGTGAGCAAACAGTAGTGAGAGAAAATGTAAAGATAGATTTAAAACGTACTCAAATTCAATAAAAATTTAACAAGGTTATTGCTGGATGTAATCAGTGAACCAAAGTTAATAACATGCTGATATTGTACTCCAACACTAGCAGTAGCAATTAGAAACTAGTCTATCATATAAGATACGTCTCACAATAGAAACAAGAACTACTAGGTACTTAAAAGTGTACCTAACAAAAAGTATGGAGTACATTATTAAATTACATTTTTAAAAAGATGAGTAAGTGAAGCATCGTGTTTATGGATGATAATAATACCGATTTTCTCCAAATTTATGTATAAATTAATATAACTCTAATAAAAACTCCAATATAATTGCTGTTGGATTTAATTTTGTAAATTCATTTTGATGGGTACAGAGCCGAAAGTATTGAGAACAATTCTGAAAAGGAAAGAGGAAAAAGAACTCATTGAGATGAGAACAAATGGATCTGTGACTGCCACATTTAAGATTGTTAATAGAGGAGATGTAGATCACTTGCTTAGCGTGCATGAAGTCCTGGGTTCAATCCCCAGTACTGCCAAAAAAATAAAAAAGATTAGTAATAGAATTATAATTAAAATAATATTGTGTCATTGCAAGAACTTTTTAGAAATAGATCTAGGCATTTGTGGGAAAATCTATATATTACTGAATAAGATTGACCTCTTAATCATAGGTGTTGGTATAATAAACTTTTCGTATGGGGCAAATAAAATTAAACCTCATATTAGCACCATATATAAAAGTTATTTTCAGATGGATTAAATTCTTATTTACAATAAAAAATTAAAAGCAAAAATGAGGAACATGAGAGTATTTTTTAGATAAGACACAAAAAGCAAAACTCAAAGGAAGGCCGGGCATAGTGGCGCACGCTTGTAATCCCAGTACTTTGGGAGGCGGAGACCAGAGGATCTGGGTTCGTGGCCAGCCTCAGCTCTCTCTCTCTCTCCCTGTCTCTCTCTCTCGCTCTCTCTCTCTACCTAGTGAGGCCCTCCGCAACTTCGTGAGACCCAGTTTCAAAATAAAGCATAAAAAATAGGGCCAGGGCCGGGTGTGGTGGTGCACGCTTGTAATCCCAGTATTTGGGGAGGCAGAGACCAGAGGATCTGGGTTCGTGGCCAGCCTCAGCTCGCTCGCTCTCTCTCTCTCTCTCTCTCTCTCTAC
>PVJS01056426.1:0-12345 GCA_004027185.1 Glis glis | reverse complement strand
GGGGTGTAGCTTTGAGGTAGAATGCCCCAGGGTTCAATCTGCAGTTTTACACACACACACACACACACACACACACACACACACACAAGTATTATTATTAGTTTATCCTTAAGTGATGAGACAGGGAAAGATCAACAGACACAGAGCCACAGCAGTTGTACCTGAGAGCCATGTCGCTAGCTACCCACTTCGGGGAGTGCTCTTGCCCATCTTGGTTTTCTCATCTGTGAAATGGGAGTAACCACACTGGTCCTACTAGCTTCCTGTGGCCGAGAGCAGAGGCTCTGGAGCTGGCTGTCAGCGACTGAATTCCTGCTCCAGTTTGATCAGATGGGTGGCCTTGGACAGGTAATGAAAGCCCCAAGGCCCAGATTTCCAGCTAGAAAATGCCCTCTTCAAACTGGAGGAGATAATCCACGCAGAGCACTTGCTAACTCCTCGGCTCCCTGCCAAATGTTAGATTATATTCCTCCCTCCCTTCCTTCCTTCTACCTTCAAGCTATACCCCCAGCCTTTAAAAAAAATTTTTTTTGAGGTACTGGGGATTGAACCCAGGGGCATTCTACCTCCGAGCTACGCCCCTAGCCTTATTTTTTTATTCTTTATTTTGAAACAGGGTCTCATTAAATTACAGAGGGCCTCACTAAGTAGCTGAGGCTGGCTGTGAACCTGGGTCCTCCGGTCTCAGCTTCTCAAGTATTGGGATTACAAGGGTGTGCCACCACACCCGGCTTAAAATTTTTTTTTTTAAATTTTGAGATAGGGTCTCTCTAAATTGCTGAGGCTGGCCTTGATGGTGCGACCCTCCAGTCTCAGTCTACTGAGTACTGGGATTACAAGCATGCACCAAAGCACCCGGCTTAGATTATATTTTCTACCAAGCACATAGGATGCTGTCACATTGATGCACATAAACATTTAAACCCAGATCACTCGCACGGTCTCGCCTCCTGTGCATGCCTCAAGAAAGTGAAGAAGAAATAGGATCATGGAGAATTCAAGCAACTGCGCCCCGTCAAAGAGGGCCTGCCAGTGTTTCTGTGGAAAGGATGTAAATGGCTGCTTTTAACACATATTCTATGGCTTTTGGAAGGAGAAAAATCCAGATTGCAGAAAGAGTGATGGAAGCCAGGGGCGCGCTTCGATTCCGTCTCTGTCGATTGGCCTAAGATCTTGCTGATCTGCATGCTTCGGCATGGAAGCAGAACCGGGGCCAAATCTCCAAGCTTCATGAAAGCTGCTGTGGGTACATTTCCAACGCCAAGCAATCGCTAGAAACACCTACTGCACGAGGAACATCTAGCAGCTGAACAAGTGTTTTTTTTCCCCCCAGACACCAAGAGAGGAAATCCAAAACTGCGTTGCCTTTTAGTAGCGAAGCTGTCTTAGGAACTCTCAGAGAAACGAGAAATCAGACATTGGTAAAGGTACTCCTCGGCTTCTCTCCCTTCGCCCCGGCAATCACCGCTGGGCATATCTCTTACCGCTACTTCTTTTTTTGCAAGCCATGTGATGAGAGAAGGTGTGCTAGAAGCAACGAATATAGATCAGGCCCCTGTATTTGAGTCTTAATGTGCCTCTTAATCAGGCTCAGACAAGTCAAACCTTTCTGCGTCAGCCTTGGTGGGAAGAGGGTGTGGTAAGTACTGAATCCTGTCAAACACAGGTGTGAAATGGCTTTTCAGACTTAACTCTAGTGGTTCTTAATCTGAGGAATAGGCTGTTAGAAGTCTTTCTTCAAAGTCCTGGAATCTTCGCATGTTTGTAATCCCAGTACTTGGGAGGCTGAGACAGGAGGATTGCAGGTTCGAGGACAGCCTCAGCAAGTAGTGAGACTCTCATCAACCTAGCAAGACCCTGTTTCAAAGTAAAAATAAAATAGGGCTGGGGGTGTAGCTCGGAGGTAGAATGCCCCTGGGTTCAATCCCCAGTACCATCAAACATAAAATAAAATAAAATAAAATAGCCTAGAATTTTATGTTGCATAAATATAAACACACAGAAAAAGGACTGGAAGGAAACTCCTAAACTGTCCACAATGTTAATGCTTGTAAGGGAGGCAGGACTGGAGGAATGGAGGGGCGTCCCCTGTCATTCCTTGGTGTAAATCAATAGTCCTTGGATATTACTCTAAGAATGCATTTATGTCTTATTTGTAGACATAAAATTTCTCTTTTAAAAAAGAAATTGCTAGCCGGGTGTGATGACGCACGCTTGTAATCCCAGTACTTGGGAGGCTGAGACTGGAGGATCCAGGTTCACGGCCAGCCTCAGCTACTTAGTGAGGCCCTCCGCAACTTAGTGAGACCCTGTTTCAAAATAAAGGATAAAAAATAGGGCTGGAGGTGTAGCTTGGAGGTAGAATGCCCCTGGGTTCAAGCCCCAGTACTGCCCCCCCAAAAAAAAAAGAAAGAAAAAAATTGTTTGCAATACTGCTTGTGTCTATAGCTGTGGGCATTTTTCCTGGGCGATGGTCCATGGTTTTGTCAGGGGAATAGGGGGCTGGATAGGCCTCCCTAAGTGAGCCAAGGGCTGTGATTCCACAAATGGGAGTCGATAGTGTTTGCACTGACACCTGTGGGTAGGTGCCACTCCCTGCCGTACCCCACCCTCCCTCAGCCTGCCCTGGGCTGCCTGGGTGGCTGCTGGTGGGGCTGACCTGGGCCACACCCCTGTCCTCTCCTCACACGCCTGTCTCCCTCCAGTTCCAGCAACTGCCTTCTCTCCACCCTCTTCAGACCTGGGTCATACCCCACGTTCCATGACTGTCCCCAAACCTTGCACTATCCTCTGTGGTTTCCCTGCACCCTGCCCACCCCTTTAAAACAGTCTCTTGATTACACTCTCCTCAAATTACCCAATTTGCATGTGCCATCTGTTTCCTGCAGAGACCCTGACAGATACGGTATTATTAATCTGTCATCGCACCATCAATGCCTATATACTCACGTACTGATACACTCTCAGCCTCACACATTTGCCCACTAGCGGACACACCCACTCTCTCACACACTCACATGCAACACTGCATGTTGTCCCAGCTCTGCTTGAAATGTTGTGCCAGTGAATTGAGTGTCCACCTGGGCTACAGGAGCCTGGCCCGAGGCCAAGGGACCCTCGTCTAAGCTGCAGGATGCCACGATGCCCTTCTCCTGCACACCACCGAGCTGGTGATGTTCACCAGTTCTCAAGTTTAGAGACGCTATCCTTTGTCCTCCACAAATCCAGATGACCCCACCAACTGCACTCTTAATGTGCTGGGAAAGAGGCTTCATAAAGATAGTAAGTTAAAGCATTCCCTGGAATCTTTAGCCATGCAGAATAGACCTAGGAGCAAAAGTAAAACCTCTCTACCAATTTCAGGCAGGGAAAGAACAAAAATAAAGATTAATTCAGATGGAGAGGACCCCGTACACTGGGTAGGAACTGAAGGGAGATACATCCTGGCTCAATCTGAGGTCACCTTGCCAATAGCTGGAGCCATCTGATGATGACCAGGTCATCTTATGAAGCAGCGCCTTGTCTGGGCTCAGCCACAGAGAACCTGATGGGGGAGTTGAGAGGAAATGAGCTCGTGGGCTACCCTAAGATGCACCTGTGGCCCTAGGCAAGTCCCTTCCCCTTTGGAGCTTCTGCTTCCTCATCTGTAAAGTGACTGCTTCGGCCTGGATATCTCCAACGGGTCTTTGACACCTATAATAAATTCTCAAAACCTCTGATTCTGCAGTCAAAGAGCTGCCAAAAATAGGGGAGGGGGGCAGCGTTTGGAAAGGAGCTGCCGAAGTCATTAGCGATGGAAATGGGAATCTCTTGCTGCCTCTGGATATCTGAGTTTGCAGATGAAAGCACGGCTGAATCTGGGCTGAAGAATTCCATTCTCTCCAGAGCAAATGGCAACGGGGAGGACAGGGACGTTGGAAAATCTGGCCTCTGTTGGAGAGAGAGGCAAATGGATTTGTTTGGGAGACAAAAGGCCAGGCTATGAATTGTGCCTCCAGCATCTGCCAGTCAGTCAGCCTCTCAGATTCTTTGTTTTGAAGCAGGGCTGAGAGTACCAAGCACGTAGGTGTGGCTTTCTGAGGATTAATAAGTACAAATGTCCCTAACTTTCCTGGCTGGGGTGGAGATCACCCAAGAAAATATATTTGCATCCAGGCTCCCGTGCTTACTAGATCTGTGATCTTGGGAAACCAACTTAACTGGGTGAGCCTCCCCCTTTTCATCTATAAAGTAGGGGAGTGAGCCGGGCGTGGTGGCGCATGCTTGTAATCCCGGTACTTGGGAGGCTGAGACCGGAGGATCCGGGTTCATGGCCAGCCTCAGCTACTTAGTGAGGCCCTCCACAACTTAGTGAGACTGTTTCAAAATAAAGAATAAAGGAAAAATAGGGCTGGGGGTGTATCCCGGAGGTAGAATGCCTCTGGGTTCAATCCCCAGTACCGCAAATAAATAAATAAATAAATAAATAAATAAATAAAGTGGGGGAGTGTGGCACCTATCTCGTAGGGTGGGTGAGAACAATCAGCCAAAGCACACGGGACACTTTGCACACAGGGTAGGTGTTATTCCCACTAATAAGTAGCTTCATGCGATTCTAAGGATTAGCATAAAATGACCATATCATAGACACCACAGCGTGTGCCGAACCTGCCTTTGTGCCTCCTTTTATCTAGGCATCCAGAAGGGTGGCCCTGTAGCCCCCCGACCTGGACACTCAGCTTAGCCCTGGGTGTCAGTGTGGCGCCAGTGGACAGAAGGTGGCATGAAGATGGTGGGCAGGCACCAGGTAGAGGGATGTGAGGGGCCTGGGCAGAGCCCTCTGCTTGGCATGGGGGCCAAGATCTTCCTCCACCTCGGTGTCATTCCTCGGGCCCTCTGGAAACTCTTCTCAACCACAAGGTCCAGTTGACCATCCTCTGGCCTGGAGGCTTTGGTGAGGGAGTCAGTTCCCTGGGGTCCTAGAAGGGGCCCACACCTCTCAGAAGGTTTCCCTTAGGCCCTGGGAATTATGCTGCAGGGACCTCAGAGATCCTCTGTCCCGTCTCCGCCAGGACAATCCAAGCGTGTGCAGGACAGGTGTATCCCACGTCCTGCTGTACGCGGGCAGGGAGAGCAGCCGCAGCACAGCAAGTGGAAGATAAAGATTCCAACTCTTTAAATGAAAGACATTGTTCTGAAACTGTATGACACCAGCAACTGGGGTCCTCATACTGGTCTCCTCCGCGTTCCTGCCAAATAAGTTATTTGGAGGACTGAAGGATTCCCAGTGGCCAGAGGGAAGTTTTGAGGATGGAAACTTGCATTTTAGATTATGAGAACTTTATTAATGTGTTACTATTTTAAGCCCCCATACAAATATCCTTTGTATTGATTTTAGTGTGATGTACTGACTGAATAAATACGCCGATTCCTGCCAGTGAGCCAAACAGTATTTTTAACCTACTTTAAAATATGTGTTGTTTCCTATGGTTTTTTAAACTCTGGAGTTGATTATGAAAGCAATTTCGATTTTTAAAAATTCTTACCAGAGAACATACATATATATTTTAAACTATTAAATATGAAACTTAACGGGGTAGGTGATTTTTATTATTATTATTATTTTGCCTCTGTGGTACTGGGGATTGAACCCAGGGGCATTCTACCTCTGAGCTACACCCCAGTCCCATTTTTTTTGTGTGTGTGTGGTACTGGGTATTGAGCCCAGGGGCATTCTTCCTCTGAACTACATCCTCAGCCCTATTTTTATTTAACTTTTATGTTTAAACAGGGTCTCATTAAGTTGTGGAGGGCCTTGCTAAATTGCTGAGGCTGACCTCGAACCTGCGATCCTCTTGTCTCAGCCTCCCAAGTACTGGGATTACAGGCATGTGCCACCATGCCCAGCTTATTTTTTATTTTAAACCAGGGTCTCACTAAGTTGCTGAGGGCCTCACTAAGTTGCTGAGGCTGGCCTTGAACCTGTGATCCTCCTGTCTCAGCCTCCCGAGTACTGGGATTACAAGTGTGCACCACCATGCCCGGCTGGGTAATTATTTTTTAAAGTTACAAATTAAGGTGAAAAAAAGGTGAAATGATTTTTTGGCTTATGTATGCCATTATATCAGAGAATATGACAACAAAGGAAATTTGAGATATAATTCTTTGACGATAAAACAAATATATTCTTATCTGTATATTTTCCCGATCACTGCCTACTTAGTATCTTTAGTGTATAACACTGTGTACTTAATCAGGATCCTGCCAGAAACTTCGGGATCTTCAAATTTTAAGGGAAAAACAAAACTGAGAGCCAAAGCTTTTCATGCACTGGCTGATAGATGCTCAGGATAATAATACTATTGCCATTTTATAGAAGGGAAACAGGCGGAGAGGAGGTCAGGGGCTTATCCAAGGGCCTTCAGGCATTCCAAATAGCTCATCCTGTGGTTCTTCTCTTTCTCTCTCTTCCAAATGCAGAAAACCAAAAGGATCCCTTAAGTAAGGCCTTGGAGATATAAATTAGATGACATTTCAAGACTGGCTTAAGGCATTCAAGACTAGTGATTGTTTAAATTGCTAGTTTTTTTTGTGTGTGTGTGTGTGATACTGGGATTGAACCCAGGGGCATTCTACCTCTGAGCTACATTCCCAGCCCTATTTTATTCTTTATTTTGAAACAGGGTTTCACTAAATTGTGGAGGGCCTCACAAGTTGCTGAGGCTGGCTGTGAGCCTGCGATCCTCCTGTCTCTGCCTCCCAAGTACTGGGATTACAAGTGTGCACCACCACGCCCGGCTTAATTGCTAGTTTTGACTCATGAAATTTCCTGGTTTGGGCTGGAAAGGCAAAATGATCTTCATGTAAAATGATACCAGTTATTGCTCTTATTTTGGAGCATGAGAAACCTTAGAAAACTCAGGCATAGGACAGAGAATGGGGCTACCTGCGCATTACCTAAGTACATTAGAGTTTCTGGACCAGCGCTGAGAACAGGCCAACATCACTGAACCCCGCAGTTCAGGGGACCCTGGCCATCTGGCCTCACTACTGCCCTGAGCCGGGATCCTTGGTCTGTCCCTTCCTGTCGGGAGCTATTACCTCACAGCGCGACCCATCAGGCACAGTGACTGTTAGCCCTTCCCAAGTGTGAGCCAAAGCCTGATGGGGGTGGGAGGGGACCTGGAATCTTCTCTTCCCAGGACGCTGCTGCTTGGGATGAAGTTCCCTGGACAGCCCTTGCTCTCTCCTCCTGATGGCCCAGGAGAGCAGGGATTTACCTGAAGTTGTAGCCGGGGGAGACGCTGCTCTTCTCAGAGACGCCGTCCAGCCGAGTGAAGGAGTATTTGGGGATGCACTGGTCCCAGGCTTTGTCCAGATCGCACACCCAGCCGATTTTAATGCCCAGAACTCCGCCCTGAAGAAAAGGGCCAGGTGTGAGCTTGTGTGTGTGTGTGTGTGTGTGTGTGTGTGTGTACGGGCGCGTGTGGGAGAAGTGACTTCCTTCCATTCTCTAGGTGGTCGGAGGAGGCAGGGAGGAAGGCGACTTCTCACGCCTGGCTCAGTAAAGAGGTGCCGAGCCAGGGGAAGGACCCTAGAGCCCCAGTACTGCTTTTGGAAACTTCGGTCCTTAGCTGCAGCACAGGAGAGAGAAAGGGGCCACGCATCCACTTTTCCATTGTGTGATCCTTCTTGGGGATCTAAGGCCACTCCTCAGGGTGAAGTGTGAAGACAGGAATTGGAAACAAAGGCTTGGGGGAAGTGGGTGAGGGGAGGCAAGGCCACTGGGGCAGGGGCGGGGTGGGGGCAGAAAGGACTGGGGGGGGGACAGACAGTTGCGGGCCCGGGATGCTTCCACCAGGTGGCGCTGTCCCACTGCCACTCCTTCCCGGGTCCCAGAGGCCACCGAGGAGCCCAATTCTGGGGAAAGACTGAACTTCCAGGGTAGGGCTCAGGGAAGAACAACTAGGTCCTCACCGTGCGGGCCAGCTTGGCAAAATCCTGCCCTGCAAACTTGACCACGTCCCCCACCCTCAAGATGGGGCAGAAAGGGGCCTTTTCAGGGTGAAAGCGGCAAGTCTTCATGTCCTTGGCTGTCAGGTTGGGCAGGAGGTTTCCCCTGGGGAGGAGGAGAGGCAAGAGTCAAGGCCCGGGGTTAAGACAGTCACATGCAAACTGTCCTCCAGGCTCCGGAGGCGTTGGGCTCTCCACCCTCGGGCAGAGACATCCAAGCCCTGATCTCTCAGACACTCCCTGTCTCCCTGCCCACTTTCCCTGCATCTCTTTAATAACCCCTGCCACCCTCCACCACCCTCCGTCTGCAGCAGGGTTATGTGTGTTCATTGGGCCTCCCGAGGGCAGGGGTCACTCCTGACATCTGCTCTGTAGGGCCTGCCGTTGCGGTTTGCACATGGCCCATGCACACCAAGTTAAGCTCTGCAGGGCCGGGCTGAACTAAGAGAAGAAGGGACACCACAGGGGGGCTTGAAGTGGGGAGACAGAAACTGGATGAGCCCCTTGGGAGGCACCCCTCCCCTGCTCCAAGCAAAACCCCCATGTGGGTCTGAGCCCCCGGGCAGGAAGGCTGGCAGGGAAGTTGGCCCCCAAGTCCACCTGATAGTCAGTGGTTGAGGCCCCCACCAGGAGACTGGGAATAGGAGCCCCAGGGAGACGGGAGGGTGGAAAGTGGGGAGTCCCCCCCCTGCTCTCCTGAAGATGAGGAGGCAGCATGAGCAGGGGAGGAAGCGAGGACTCACTTCTCAAAGTTGAAGAGCGGGAAACGGATGCTGTTCTTGATGAAAATGGTGAAGTTTTCGGCTTCCATCATGATGGGCCTGCGGGAGAGCACAGGCTTCAGCTCTCAGGAGGAAGAGGGGGAGCAGGAGCGCTCCCCGGGCCCCCCTCCTGGTGGATGCCGCCCAGGGGGAGACCTCTTACAGATAGAGGGCCCTCTGGGATGTCGTGATGTGAAGGCCTCCCTGGGCCTCGGGGTGGGGGGCAGGTGGGCTGGGCTGGGGAGATGACACCCTGAGGCCGCTGTCCCTCCCCAGGAAAGGACACTACTTGGGGAGCCACAGATGCAGAACTCCCCACGCTGGCACAGGGGAGCTGGGGGGCCCACCCCCCCACCCCCGTCTGCCTCAGGCCCTTACATTTCCACTGTGTCCACCTCCGTGGGGCACCAGCCCTGGATCTCACAGGTCCGGAGCGCAGAGCTATAGTTCACGCAGCGGCCAGTGAGGATCCCTGGGAGGGGGAAGCCACAAGGGTGGGGTGACCACCTACCCTTTGCCACTCCCTTCCCCTCCTGCACACACAGGACCACGCTCGCCCAAGACGAGGGAAAGGACAGGCGCTTTTGTCCCACCCAGCTCTCCCCCTCTGCTCCCCAGCCGCAGACGGAGCCATAGGAGGTGACAGTCCTCCTCTGACAGGGTCTGAGCCCAGCCCCCAGGACCCTGGTCCTCCTTGCTCTTCCCTCCTGGCCTCTGAGCCTGAGCTTCTGCCTGGAAGCCCTTTTGGAAGCCATCTGTCCCGCCCAATCCTACATGTCTTCCAGGCCCATGACAAATGTCATCACCTCCAGGGAGCCTTTGAGGCCACCCCCTCACCACCAGCCTGGCTCTCTTCCCCGCCACTCCACTGCACCCCTGTCTGTCCCTAGACTGCCAACTCCTCTGGGGGGCAGGCCACCTTCCCAGCCCCTGCCAGGTCTGGCACCCACCAAGCCTCTATAAACACCTCTATAATCACGGAACAGGCTGTTTCCCACTTGCACTCCTAGGCTGGGCTCCTACATGGGGGCAGCTGCCCCCCAGGATGGCACAACCCCGCGGAGTTGAGAGGGGCAAGGAAGGGGTTCCACTCACCCCCACCCGGGAAGCGCTCAGGTCCACACTCGCTGTCTGACGCACAGTGATACTTCTCCTCGCTCTGTGGGGACAGAGAGCAGCAGGTGTGTGGCAGCCTCGAGTGGGGAGGTCCCCATCCCAGCCCGAGGCTGGACGCTGACCCTCAGCCCTCCCTGCTGCTGCCTTCTCCCACCAACATTTTCTTCTTTGACCTGCTTCGTCCAACCTCCTGCCCTCTCCTCACCTCTGGACAGAATCCTTGCATCTGGTTCTCAGTGACGATCATCTTGGTGATGATGACAAAGACAGAGGTGCCCTTGGGAGGAGAAACAGGGAGAGAGAAATGCAGCAGCCCCCCGATCTGCGCGGCAGGGACTCTGACCAGCCTCACTCCACAGATGCGGAAACGGAGGCGATTTCACCAAGGTGAAATCCAAACCACCCACATGGCCCCTCTTGCTGTGTGTGTGGGGGGGTGTAGAGGTACTGGGGATTGAACCCAGGGGCCCTTTACCACTGAGTTACATCCCTAGCCCTTTTTATTTATTTTGGGACAGGGTCTCGCTAAGTGGCCCAGGCTGACCTCCAAACTTGTTAATCTTCTGTCTCAGCCTCCTGAGGTGCTGGGATTACAGGTGTGCACCACCAGCCTGGCGTGTGTGTGTGTGTGTGTGTGTGTGTGTGTGTGTGTGTGTGTGTGTTTATTGCACTGCAGGTCAGAGCAGCACCTAGATAGGAGCCCAGCTTTCCTGAAGTCCAGTGCTGCACTCGGAGGGTGGGCCCAAGTTCCCCATGGCTCCCAGCTGCTGGGGCAGGGGGATGGGGGCTGTCTGGATTAAGGACACCACACGCTGTGGTTTAGGAACCCTATAGGCACTCTCTTTGCCCCGCCCCCCCTCCTCACTCTCCCCAGATGTTGCATCCACACACGCCTGGGGAAAGGGGACCCTACCTGGGGTGGGGTCACATAATCAGACACGTCCATGACTCTGTTGGCGTAGCGTCCAAAGCCCTTCACCTTGGTTACCACCGAGGACTCAATGGCTGTGTCGCGTACTTGGTATGCCTTCTCGTGCAAGAAGACCCACCTGGGCAGGAAAACAGGGATACAGAGAAACAGAGGAGTCCACAGGGCCAGTGGGCAGAGGCATCAGGACCACATGGTATGCTGCAGGACCACACGGTATGCACCCACTCCTGGGGTGTGGGAGCCTGGAGTGAGCCCCTGGTATCTTATTTATTTATTTTATTTTGTTATTATTATTTTTTGAGGTACTGGGGATGGAACCCAGGGACATTCTACCTCCAGCTACACCCCCAGTCTGATTTTTTATTCTTTATTTCGAAACAGGGTCTCACTAAGTTATGGAGGGCCTCACTAAGTAGCCGAGGCAGGCCAAGAACCCAGATCCTCCCATCAGCCTCCCCAGTACTGGGATTACAAGTGTGCGCCACCAGGCCCAGCTTTCCCCCTGGTATCTTATAGGGCTGTTTCTCCACCGTTTTCCCCATTACCACTCCCTAGGAGCCTTTTTAGACTTCTCTTTTAATTGCCCCCCCCCATGGAACCACAGATGTCTGTTTACATACTGTATGTATAGTCATGCTTTATACATAGTGAGTCCCCCCCCCCACCAAGAACAAATGTTCACCCCCTTGGGGGCGTTGCCCTATTGAGATGCATGGTTTAAAGGTCCCCTCTCCGGCAGGCATCCAGGAGAGACGGGGCCTGAGGGCCCAGCCCCAGAGCCTGCCCATCCCAAGCTGTGCTCATGGTTGTATCTGAAGTGCCTGGCATGTAGTAGATTTTCAGGAAACAAGTCAACCAAAGGCCCTTGGGAACTGGGTGCTTGGCATTCTTCACCTGTTCAAGTGTCAGAGGGGACAGAGGAGCATGAGAGGGGCAGTGGCTCCTTGGCAGGTAAATGGGATTCTGATGGGGGGACTCTAATTTATTCCTTGGATTGTGCTGCCACCCAGTGGTCATTTACCTGTACTGGCTTCTCCCTGCAGTTTAAATCTTTAGGACCTAGAGGATGTGACAGGGCTCCCTTCACTTCTTGCATCCGCACCGGGCCTTGGTGCACTCTCCCGAACTTACCCAGCAGCAAAAAGAACCTGCAAACGCACCCTGGCGATTCTTCCCTCTGCATACCCGCGAGAGCCGCCTTTCCATGTGAAGCCACCCACTGCAGCCCGCAGGGCTCAAGCTACTCACTTAACACCCCTTCCAGCCCCAGGCATGGTTGCACTTGTTCCTGATGACACATTGGGAGGTGAATGCCACTGTCCCCATTCTCTATAGACGAGAAAAACGATCAAATAGGTTTGGAAAAAACTGTGCACTCTCTCCAACAAACAGATCACATCTGCTTAATTACATCTGCTTAATTTTGTTAACCTAACTCCTCCTCCTCCTCCTCCTCCTCCTCCTCCTCCTCCTCCTCCTCCTCCTCCTCCCAGTCCTTTCCATCCCCAGGACCGCATGCAAGCTAGCCCAGTGTGCTCTACCACT
>PVJS01056425.1:0-12339 GCA_004027185.1 Glis glis | reverse complement strand
GGGGGTGTAGCTCGGAGGTAGAACGCCCCTGGGTTCAATCCCTGGTACCGCAAAAAAAAAAAAAATAACTAGTCTTACCAGGTACCTGTACCAACCAATAGATAGACTGTGCCCACCGCACCTCTGTCCCTGAAGCACTGCTCTGTGAGTCATGCTAGACACTACTGTCAAATCCTGACTTTCTCTGAAAACCCCTAAACATAACTGAGCAAGAAGCAGGGCTGGGTAGGGGTGCAGTAGTGATAGGGTCAGCCAACAAACATGAAAAGTGCTCTAGCAGAAGCAGCCAGGAAGGATAGAACTATATGTACCTTGCCTTCTCGGAGATCTGTCAATGCAGTATAAAGAAAATAAAGTTTTAAAGGAGAGATATAAAAAAAGGATCAGCAGTGTTGGATCTCTTTGACCAGAAAAGCTCTGTTTTTACAATAAGATTGTCATATGGGATTCCAACAAGGAGAACAGGAAAAATAGTAAGACTTGAAATAATTCTACCATGAACATAAATGTCAAACAAGTTGTTTCTGAAACTTTCTCCTCTTCCTACTGGGGTGAAGTTAAAGTCATTATCATGGAGGTATAGAAATAAGGGTCAACCCTAATCAGACCTATGCTCAGGAAAATCATAATTTCTAATGCTACTGTTATTATTATGCATATTTATTATTATAAAGCCTAGAAAATTAAAAAGTGCACATTCAACTCAAAAACTTAGGACAACAAAATTAAGTGTAGGAAGATATGATAAGAAAATAACTACTTAGAAAACAGGAAAATAATAAAATATACAAATAGTTTTAAAGGCTGCTCTTTTTCATTTGAAAATTCACTAAACAGGAAAGTCTCTATTATAGTTAGATATAGAATACCTCCTGAAGAGCTCATAAATTGGTGTTTGGAGTTGATGTAGTTGAGTCATGAGGGTTGTAATCTCAGCAACAGGTAAACCATTATAATGGATTTTTCTGGGCTGGTAGGGTATGGCTGGAGAAGGTATGACTGGGTACCTGAGATTCAGCCTTGGGGACTATATATGGTTCCTCCTCCCCTCACTCTCTCTCCTGCTTCCGACCTCTGTGATATGAAAGTGAAGCCTTGTGCTCTCCCTCTCTCTGCTTCCCACCACCAGGCCCTGAGATCCACAGTCCCCAGCCTCACATGAACTGAACCCAAAATTCCCAAGGAAACCATGAGCAAATAAATCTTCCTTCCTCTAAGTTACGTGGTCAGGTTATTGGATTATAGCAGTGAAAATGCTGACTAAAACAGCCTCCAAAAAAATTAATCAAGAAAAACAAAATTTAAAAGCACAATATTAGACATCAAGAGAGAAGCTATACAGTAGGTACTGAGCATTTAATAAGAATACGAGGGCACAGTACTTAGTATTTACACTATGCGTAGTCATATCCCACTATTAAAAATAGCAATTGTCAGAAGTGTGGAAGTCTTATTTATATAGTTTCCAAATTTATTCTTCAAAGCTAGCATAACCTTGATGTCAGATACACATGTACTTCCAAACTCTTCATTTTATGCATATGATATGCAAATCAGTATTCCTCAAATATATGTGGGCTAAAATGATCTATAAATATTTATATATATACATAACATATGCATACACATGTATACATCACACACATATTTTATAAATACATATCTCTTTGACTTGCTTTTTTCACTTAAATTTGAATCTGAACCATTCATAAGCTTATCTAGATACAGAACACATCCTTTTGTTCTAAGAAGAAACAAATAAAGGACAATTCCAGTCTTTCCTGGTCTCACCAATCGATAAGTCATCACTCCTCTCATATCTTCACATGCCACTGGTGAGTGGGAAGAAACATGAAAACCATTTTACATATTTTTCTTAAAATACTTTTATTGGTGCATTGTAGTCTCACATCATAATGTAGTTCAGAGTGATAGGGACATACATGCACATAGCACTTGGTGAGCTTCCCCCGGCTTCCTCCCTACTCCCTCCCCTTCCCCATATATGATATTGAAATTGGCATTGGTAATTTCACATATGTACATATCTTCAGTGGAAGTGTTTCCCACATTGATTCTCCCTCCCCTTGCCCACCACCTTCCTCTAGACCATTGTTCCACTAGGGTCTCCCCTCCATTATCTAAAGTCACTTTTTTTTTTTTTTGCCATACCAGGGATTGAACCCAGGGGCGTTTTACCTCCGAGCTACACCCCCGGCCCTATTTTTTATACTTTATTTTGAAACCGGGTCTCACGAAGTTAAGGAGGGCCTCACTAGGTAGAGAGAGAGAGAGAGACTGGGAGAGAGAGAGAAAGAGATAGAGAGAGAGCTGAGGCTGGGCGTGAACCCGGATCCTCCGGTCTCCGCCTCCCAAAGTACTGGGATTACAAGCATGCGCCACCATGCCCGGCCTCTAAAGTCACTCTTGTATCCCAGTTACTCCCTAGCTTCCACATAAGAGAGAAAACATATGACCCTTCACTTTCTGAGACTGGCTAATCTCGCTTACATAATGCTTTCCAGGTCCATCCATTTTCCTGAAAATGACATAATCATGTTTTTCTTTATCACTGAGTAGAGTTCCATTGTGTGTATATCCCATAATTTTGTAATCCGTTCATCTGTTGATGGACATCTAGGTTGGTTCCATGATTTGGCTATTATGAATTGTCCTATCAACATGGATATGCGTGTATCACTATAATATTCTGATTTCTTTTTTTTTTTTTTTGCGGTACCAGGGATTGAACGCAGGGGCGTTCTACCTCCGCGCTACGCCCCCGGCCCTATTTTTTTATGCTTTATTTTTGAAACCGGGTCTCACGAAGTTGCGGAGGGCCTTGCTAGGTACAGAGAGAGAGAGACAGAGAGAGAGAGACAGAGAGAGAGAGAGAGGGAAAGAGGAGAGAGGAGAGAGATCGATCAATCGATCGATCGCGCGCACTCGCATGCGCGCTGAGGCTGGCCGCGAACCCAGATCCTCCGGTCTCCGCCTCCCAAAGTACTGGGATTACAAGCGTGCACCACCACGCCTGGCATAATATTCTGATTTCAATCCCTTTGGAAAGATACCCAGAAGTGGGATGGCTGTATCATATGGTGGATCCATTTCCAGTTTTCTGATAAATCTCCACACTGATCTCCATAGCAGTCACAGTAATCTGCAATCCCACCAACAGTGTAGAAGAGTTCCTATTCCTCCCCATCCTTGCTAGCATTTATTGTTTTTTGTATTCTTGATGATTGCCATTCTAATTGGTGTTAGATGGAATCTCAGTGTAGTTTTGATTTGCATCTCCTGATTGCTAATGATGTTGAACATTTTTTCATCTATTTATTGGCCATTTGTATTTCTCCTTTTGTGAAGTATATATTTAGTTAAACTGCCCGTTTACTGATTGCATTATTTATTGATTTTTTTTATTTTTTGTGGTATTGGGGATTGAACCCAAGGGCATTCTACCTCTGAGCTACACCCTCAGCCCTATTTTTATTTTGAAACAGAGTCTCACTAAGTTGCACAGGGTCTAACTAAGTAGCTGAGGCTGGTTGAGAACCCAGATCCTCCAGTCTCAGCCTCCCAAGTACTGGGATTACAAGCATGCACCACCACTCCTGGCTTATTTATTGATTTTAGTGTTAGTCTTTTAAGTTCTTTGAATATTCTGGATATTACTCCTCTATCAGAAAAGTATCTGGCAAAGATCTTCTCCCATTCTGTAGGCACTCTCTTTAGACTCTTGAGGGTGTCCTTTACTGCACAGAAACTTTTTAGTTTAACTCCATCCCCTTTATTAATTCTTGTTTTAATTTGCTGAGCTTTGGGAGTCTTATTGAGGAAGTTTCTACCAGTGCTTATATGTTGGAGTATTGGATCTATGCCCTCCTCTCATGATTTCAAAATCTCTGGTCTAATTTCCAGGTATTTAATCCATTTTGAGTTGACTCTTGTGCAAGGTGAGAAGTTAGGGTTTAATTTTTTTTTTTTTTTGTGGTACTGCGGATTGAATCCAGGAGCATTCTACCTCTAAGCTACACCCCCAGCCCTATTTTTTATTCTTTATTTTGAAACAGGGTCTCATTAAGTTGCAGAGGGCCTCACTAAGTAGCTGAGGCTTACCACGAACCTGGGATCTTCCTGTCTCAGCCTCCCCAGTACTGGGAAAATAAGCATGCATCACTATGCCTGGCTTTAATTCCATTTTTCTACAAATGGATTACCCATTTTCCCAAAGCCATTTGTTGAAAAAGGCTGTCTTTTCTCCAGCATGTTTTTGGCACCTTTGTAAAAAATCAATTGGTTATAAATGTGTGTATTTGTTTCTGTATCTTCTGTATAATTTAAGTCAGGTATTGTGATGCCTTCTGCATGGCTCTTTTTGCTGAGAATTGCTTTGGCTATTCTGGGTCTTTTGTTTTTCCATATGAATGTTAGGATTGATTTTTCTAGCTCTGTGAAGAATGATATTGGTATTTTAATAGGGATTTCATTGAATCTGTAGACTGCTTTTGGTATAATGGCCATTTTGATAATATTTATTCTGCCTAACTAATAGCATGGGAGAGCTTTCCATCTTCTAAGACTTTCTTCAATTTCTTTCTTTCTTCGGTGTATGAAAACTATTTTTCCATATTTCTTAAAAGGTAAATTGTACTGTTTCTTGAGCCAAAGCAGGAAGGTAGGGAGAGAGAGACTAAGATAATTTCAACCACAGGAGACATAGAGAATAGCATGAAGTGCCTGGTAAAAAATATAAAAAGGCAGCCAGGCATGGTGGCACACGCTTGTAATCCCAGTACTTGGGCGGCTGAGACAGGAGGATCGCAGGTTCATGGCCAGCCTCAGCTACTTAGTGAGACCCTCTGCAACTTAGTGAGACCCTGTTTCAAAATAAAGAATAAAAGATAGGGCTGGGGTGTGTAGCCTGGAGGCAGAATGTCCCTGGGTTCAATTCCCAGTACAGCAAAAAAAAAGAAAGAAATATAAAAAGGCAATGCATTTATATGATCCATATTATTCCACATCAAAGCCAGAATCTATTCTCTACATCTCTTTCTGAAGTATACAAAGAATTTGATACTATACTGAAAGGTCATGTAAATGCCCAGCAGAATGTCTAAAAATAGATTTACCTCAAGACTTAGCATGGTGTAACTTCTAACAAAAGGAATGGGAAATGGACTTTGCAATATTCCAGAGACAGGAAAGTAAAGAGCACAGGTTTCATTAGCAATCAGAATGGCTCCAAATCTCTCAATAACAATATGGAAAGCTAGAAAATGATGAAATAATAATTCAAATTCCCTCCTAAAAATGATTTCCAAATTAAAATTGCATAACTAGCTAAGGGCCAAGGTAGATTGTAGAGATTGTCAGACAAACACTACCTGGAAAAATTTACCTTCCACATACATTTTCTCAGGAAGCAACTTGAAAAATGTTCTTCATCAAAATGAGGGAGTATAAGTGAACTAAATAGACACTTCACAAAAGAAGAAATACAATGGCCAATAAATGTATGAAAATATGTTCAACATCATTAGCAATCATAGAGATGCAAATCAAAACTACCCTGAGATTTCACCTAACCCCAATTAGAATGGCAATCATTAAAAACACAGACAACAACAAATGCTGGCGAGGATGTGAAGAAGTAGGAACTCCAATACATTGTTGGTGGGATTCCAAATTAGTGCCACCGCTTTGGAAAACAGTGTGGAGGATCCTCAGAAGAATGAGAATGAACCTACCATATGATCCAGCAATACCACTCCTGGGTATCTACCCAAAAGAATGGAAACCAAACTACCAGAGTAATGCATGCGTATCTATGTTTATATCTGCACAGTTCACAATTGCCAAACTATGGAACCAGCTGAGATGTCCACCAACCAGAGAATCTGGAGACTGAATAGTTAGGTAAAGCTCCATTTCCTCTAGTTAACTATAGAAAACATAGAAAGCTTTCCAGTTAACTTAACTCAGGTGATAAAAAGTCATAGTTTACTATATATTTCAGATGTGAATTACAGAAGCACTCATAATAATTAAAGACAAAATATTGATTTATATTAAAGAGTAGCAATGTTAGGAGTGTGAAGTGAGAGAGAGAAGAGAGGTAAATACATTTCATAATAGGAAGTGAATGGATAGTACTTAAAAAATCAAGAAATACCAATGCATGTTCAGTTTTTAAAGATAAGATGATAAATACCAAATTATCCAACTAAAATAATTTAAAATGTTTATCTTGGGGTTGGAGTTATAGCTCAGTGATAGAGCTTTTGTCTAGCATGCACAAGACCGTGAGTTTGATCCCCATCACCAAAAGAAGGAAGGAAGGAAGGAAGGAAGGAAGGAAGGAAGGAGAAAAACAAGCTTATCTCTGAGAAAGGAGAAAAGATAGAAGGAAGAAAAGAGACTGAATACACTGATATTTAGCTTAAAAATAAATTATTCTTATAAAACATATAGTTTTAATTTTGATTAAAAAACAAATTTTTGAGAATTTTAATGTAATACATAATGATCTCATTCACAATAACAACAAATGCAACATCACAAGAAATATTCAAAGCTTATGTAAAAATAGGCAGCAAAACAAAACCACACAACTTTACACAGAAATGAATAAATGAAAAAGACAGGCATATCATCTTCCATGATGAGAAAACTCAAAATTACAAATATAATTCTCATCTATTTAACTTGAATATGCAAATAATTTTCCATTAATACTCCAATGCTAAATAACTGGATATCTATATGCAAAAAAATGAATGGGGACTCCCCCCATTACCTCAGACCATATACAAACATTAATTCATATACAAACTATAAGACAATAAATTGTGAAAAATACTTGAAATCTATGCAAATCTACAAAGACCTAAAAATAAGAGCTAAAAAACAAGTGTTGGAGGAGGCTGAGGCAGGAGGATCAGAGGTTCAAGGCCAGCCTCAGCAACTTAGAACCTCAACAACCTAGTGAGACCCTGTTTCAAAATAAAAATAAAAAGGTTCGGGGGTGTAGTTTGGAGGTAGAATGTCCTTGGGTTCCCCAGTATCAAGGAAATAAATAAGAGCTAAAACTATAAAGTGAAAGCAACTCAAATGCACATCAACTAATCTATGTAAAAAAATTTACTATTTTCGTATAGTGGACTATTATTCAGGCATAAAATGGAATGGCATACTGATACATGCTACAACATGGATTAACCTTGAAAACATTGTGCTAAGTAAAAAAAGAAACAATTTATTATATGATTCCACTTACATGGAATGTCAAGAATAGAAAAATCCATAGAAACAGAAAGTAGATCAGCAATTTCCCAGAACTGAGGAGAGGGAAGAACAGAGAAGGATGGATAATGGGTGTGAGTTTCTTTTAGGATAATAAAAGTATCCTGGAATTAAATAGTCACTATGGTTAAGTAACCTTGTGAATGTACAAAAAGACACTGAATAGTACACTTTAAAATCAAAGGGTTTATGGTATGTAAATTATATCTCAATTGAAAAAAATCCCAATGGAATAGTATTAGAAACTTGAAATTTGTCAGAAGAAAGAGTGTAAAGATTGGAGTTTTAATCTTGAATGATAACGATCTATATGCTTTACAACAAAATTTACAATTAACCTACACTATCTAATTGTGTTGTGCTATCCTAGATAGAGAAAAATAGATGGAACAGACACAATAAACCATGTATGGTTAGGAATATAATGAGACATGAAGAAAGTATTTCAAGTTATTGCAGAAAGAATATTATTAAAAGTGGTACAAGACAACTTATTTGGGAAAAATTAGGTTTCTAGCTCATAAAATACCCAAATAATTGTAAATTTATCTATGGAAAAATTAGAAACTATGCTTTATAAACTTCATGTTGGAAAGATTTTTCTTTTTTTTTTTTTTGCAGTACTGGGGATTGAACCCAGGGGCATTCTACCTCCGAGCTACACCCCCAGCCCTATTTTTTATTCTTTATTTTGAAACAGGGTCTTGCTAAGTTGTGGAGGGACTCACTAAGTAGCTGAGGCTGGCTGAGAACCCGGATCCTCTGGTCTCAGCCTCCCAAGTACTGGGATTACAAGCGTGCACCACCACACCCAGCCTTGGAAAGACTTTTCTTAAAATGATGCCAAGACTAGGATTCATAAGGAAAGTGATGACATGTTTGATCATATACATGTTGCAAATATTTATATGAGATGTCAGAAAGAAATTGTAAGACAAAAATTGTGAAAAAAACTTGAAATTTATACAACCCAATTTAATATTCATATTTCAACCAATGTATATAGTTCACAAACTAATAAAATAATAAGCATCTAATTTAATGCATATTATGTAGTTTATATCAAATGTAAATGCTTAAATATGTTACATTTATTTTAAATTATATATGCATAAACATAAAGACATAAATAAATACAACAGGATAAGGGGCTCAACTTTATTCATGACCAAAACAATGAAAATGAAATATTAATAAGATGTCAATTTTCACCGAAGTTAGCCAAGATTTAAAATTTGGGAATTAAAAGTGCAGTGCTTAAGACTGTGGAGGAAAGGGCATTGCCACTCATAGCAGGAATAAACATTTTTGGAGGGCAATTTAGCAACCTTTATCAAAGTTAAAAATATAATTTCTTATCTAGGTGTGGTGGCACATGCCTGCAATCCCAGTATTTGGGAGGTTGAGACAGTAGGATCACAGGTTCATGGCCAGTCTCAGCAATTTAGCAAGACCTTCTGAAACTTGTCAAGATGCTGTTTCAAAGTAAAAAATAAAAAGGGCTGGGGGCATAGCTCAGAGGTAGAATGCCCCTAGGTTCAATAATATATATATATATTATATACTTTTACACAAAAATCTGCACTTCTAACAATTCTTCCATTTTTGTTTTGGACTGAACCTGCTCCACTCTCCAGGCTCCAGCAGCAGTGAGGCCTCTCTACAAAAGCAACAATCTGAGACAAGGCCCTGGAGTCAGCCAGAAGAGCTAGAGGCTGGAGGTCAACAGCTCATAAAGGCACCTGAGCTCCTACTGAGTCAGCAGGTGGCAGCAGGCAGACGACCAAGGGAATTGATTCCTGGACATTATGATGAAGCAGAATATAGATGTCTGTGTGAACACCTGTGTGTGAGCATGTGCTTAACTTTAGATCCATATAGGAACACAAGCTTTCCAACTGCTTGTGACATGCTTACCCAAATGGATCCCATATTAGACTTTCAAATAATAGAAATCAGTGCTTTCTTTGACAGCATATATACTAAAATTGGAACAATACAGAGTTTACTATGGCACCTGCACAAAGATTACAAGCCAATTTGTGAAGCATTCGATGTTTTTGAGAGAGGTTAATCAGCTGCAGGAGGAAGCCCCACCTGGTTATTCTGAAACTGAAGTTTTGTCCCCAGCCCAAAAAGAAGGTGATTTCCTCCCAGTGTTAGGGCATATGAGGACCAGACCCCAAGAGCAGCCAGGGTAGACAGAGAAAGAAACCTCAGTGTTCATGCTTACTAGTGAAAGAAGTTACAGAACATACACTCACTTGCCCTAAAAGAAAAAACCAAACATGAGAAAATAAGTAAAAGTCATATAAAGTAGAGAGCTTCACCAAAATTAAACTGAAATTGGTAACAGAAGTAGAAAAAAAATTCTCTTATAAATGTCTTGAGTTTTTAAGTATAATTTCCCTTTTATGGCATAATTAGAAATGAGTCACTGTCATCAAATCAAGATGGTGCATGTCACTATTTGTCTCAAAAGGGTAAACTGAAGAAAATTCGTAGCCTTAACATGATGATGATGATGATGATGATGAAGATGATTTCACAGTGCTGGGGATCGAACCCACGGCCTTATGTATGCTAAGCAAATGAACATTATTTATTTTAAAATGAGGACAATTTATGAAATGAGAAATTTAATCAAAGAAGCTATAAAAATATTACTAATAAGGTAAAGAGATAGAAATACATTAATATGTAGAAGTTCATTTAAATGAAATGAATTACAGAAAATCAATATACTTGATTTAAAGGGGAAAATATCTCCTTTGAAGTGACCAATACACATCCTGAACAAATCTGCCTAAGGGAGAAAAAAATCAGATGTAGAAAAGAGAGGAGTAAACACAAACAGAATTAGGATGAGGAAAATGATACATAACCACAGATAAAAATAATTTGCTAGATTTAATATGATCATGTTGTAACAAACAATTTGAAAGATCTAAATGAAGGGGATTGTTGTAGAGCAGTACTTCCTAGTCTTCTTCATATCATAGCATACTTGAAAACTGATATTTGAATGGAATACTGCTGTAAAAGGAAATTTTTACTTGTACCTGGAGGCAATAGACATGAAAACTCTAGCCGTCTCAGTTCATCTGCAACCCATATGTGGCAGACTGGCTGGAAGCTGTATTCTAAAAGACCCAGTCAATACCATGTGCTTTGCATTACCAAAGCAGGAGATGAGGGGCAGACAAGAAGATGCTAAAATGAAAAGGCAAAATCATCTCTTTTTTTGCAGATATGATGAAATTAAGTTGATAAAAGAAATGATGAAAACTGTACCATATAACCATAAGCAGAAGAGTTAGGTCTAGTTCAGGGGAATTCTAAGTTCAGAATCAGTGGATACAAGCAGCAAAAAGAGGCATTAGAGGTAATGATTAAAAGGATTAAATGAGGAACTAGCAGCAGCTGGCCAATCTCTGTTCTGCCTTTTGCTGAGCAGGACACAATCTCATTTTCTGTGAAACTAAAGCTGTAAGTGTGGAGACTAAGAATAGAGACTCAGAATTGTTTTCCAAGTCAGGTGGCAAAACCAAGATGGGTAGATTGCACCAACAATAAAAAAATAGAAAAACCATTGGCACACTTCATATGGCTTGTTCTGTTTCTCCAAACAACGAAGGGAATTTCGTCAGAAACTATATTCATAGATAAATAAAAGGGATTCTCATTTGGAAGGTAGGATGATAATCAAGAACCACCAAGCATTTGAGGAAAACCTCTGCCTTGAAGGATAGACATCCAATATCATAAACAGAAGAGAGAGTACATAATAAAATAGATCACAAGCTGGGTGTGGTGGTACTTGGGAGGCTGAGACAGCAGGATCGCAGGTTCAACACTAGTCTCAGCAATTTAGCGAGAACCTGTTTCAAAAATAACAAATAAAAAAGTTGGGCTGTGGCTGTAGCTTGGAGGTAAAATACCCCTGGGTTCAATCCCCAGTACCATAAATGATGATAGATAGATAGATGGATGGATGGATGGATGGATAGATAGATAGATAGATGATAGATATTACAACACAAAAGAGGTCTTAAATTACTTCAATTAAAATAATCACATTATTGAAAAGATGAGGCTTTCATTAAACAAAAAACATTTTAAGTTTTGATAAAAACGTATTAGGTAAGAGAATGAACTAAATAAGAAAAAGGTCATGATTGAAGAAGGAATTGATGGACTAGAAAACTAAACTGATTTATTTATTCTCTCCTAAAAGTGGTACAGAGAGAAAAGATTTGGAAAATATAAGAGAAAAGCTGATATATGAAAGAGATACAGAAATTCAACCCCTACTTAAGTGGCATTCCAAAAGTAACAAAGGAAGAGAGTGAAGGAGAAGTAATTAGAGATAACTTTAAGAAATTTTCACACAACCATGGGTCATTATGTTAAGTGAAAGAAGCCAGCACTGAAAGACAAACACCACATGTTCTCACTCAGTTGTGCAAACTAGAAAGTCCATCTCTTGGAAGAATAAAGTGGGGTAGTGGTCACTAGAGACTGGGAAGTATAGGGGGGAGAAGGGACAGAAAGAAGTTGGGTAAGGGGCATCAAAACACAGGAGGAATTCATCTGGTCTTCTATAACACAGTTGGGTAAATATTGTTTACAACAACCTATGACATGTTTCAAAATAACTAAAATAGAAGTAAAAGTATCTAACACATAAAAATTATTACTGTTTGCAGAGATAGACATGCTTATTACCCTGATTAGATCATTAGAAATTGCATAAATGTATCAAATTATCTTACTATACCCCATAAATATATACAAGTACTCAATAAAAAATAAAAAATAAATTTTCACATAATTGAAAAAACAAAGTCTTCAGGTTTAAGTCCTAGTGAGTGATAAACACGGTAAGTGTAACAGAGGCCCAAATCGATATCTCAGTAAATTTCAGAGCACCAAGAATAAAGTATGTTTCTTAAGAGAAAACACAATTTGACTCTAAAGAAAGAAAAGGATTAATCCCATACTTTTTTTTTGTTGGTTTTTTTTTTTTTT
>PVJS01056424.1:0-12346 GCA_004027185.1 Glis glis | reverse complement strand
CAAAAAAAAAAAAAAAAAAAAAAAAAACAGGTGGATGTCTTGAGTATGCCTGAGCCTGGGGAAAACTTCAGGGCCTGCAAGGGCTGATAGGGGCCTAAAGGAAAATGCCAGTCCACAACGTACTACCGACCCCTCTTTGAAGACACCCACTGGCAGCTGCCAGGATAAAGGGGGGAGCCTGGCTTGCTTCACAGGGCCCCCCTCTCTGTGCATGGCTTCCCAGTTCCTGGTCCAGCAGTGCCTTACCTCCCCCAACCTGGCCCCAGACTCCCCAGGCCTGGTCAATCTTGGGCTGGCAGAATCCTATCATTTATTCCAATCACTTCAAAAGACTGATGATTTACCACCAAGGATGGCAGAAGTTGCTGCAGCCTGAATCAGGCAGTGTTCCAGGGGCTGGCAGATCCTGACCACATCATTTTGAATCAGGAGTCCGTGTGCTCTGTTCCTTTGCCCGGTTTTGGGTTTGCCCCCACTCATATGCCCTATGTCTCCACACTCAAACACATACTTGCCTTCACACGCATGTTTCCAAGCCATATCTGCTAGTTACACTCTCATTTTTGCACACTTGTGCACACACAGCAAGCTTGTAACACACCCACAGCACCATACTCTTCTCCCCACCCCCGACGACTCACAATCTCACGGGTGATCTCACAGCCGCAGCAGCTGCGCAGACATCTGGGGAGGCCACTTCCAGGATGCTCCGGTCCTGTGAGAGAGAGAGCAAGGTGAATTCTGATACACACAAGGGGCTGTGTCTTTCCACGGGTGCAGGTGGGGAGACAGGTCTGCATCATTGTGTGTAAGGCAGAAGAATACACCAAAGGCCCTCTTTTTGAGTGGATCATCTCTGTGTGTCAAGGTACTGCTTTTAAACTGCTCCCTCCGACCTCTTTTTGTCGACCTCTTAACAGCCATCATGTTAACATCTTACATTAAAATGTTTTCTAAAGGTGCCACTTTTGGAAACGTGCTCAGGAAAGACAAGCTGCTCTTCGGCCTCATACTGGCCCACCAGACACATTTCTGGGCCTGTTAATCGTAGCACCTGTGTCTGTGTTGGCAGGTGGCTGCGATCACATCTTCTGAGCAGGATTCACCTATATTTGCCGCTGGTGGTCAAGACAGAGCTGGAAGAGAGGTAATTAATTTTCTGTCATGATTGTCGTGGGCAAATGATGACCACAAACTCTTGCTTCTCCTCTCATTGAGATGTGAAGTTTATGTCCCTTTCCCTTGAATCTAGGCCGGATGAGACTATATCAGCAGAAGGCAGAAGTAACATCCTGCCAGCTGCAGGCCTAGCTCCTCAAGAGCCTGGCAGGCTCGTCCTTTGCTCTCGGGAACTCTGTCACCATAGAAGGTCAGCCACCCTGCTGGAAAGACCAAGCAGAGAGGGCAATGCCCCTAACCAGCCCCCAGGGGCTCCTGTCATTGCAGCAGAGGTGTCATATATGTGAGTTAAGTCATTCTGTTTCTGCCCCAGCTAAGCTCCTGATGTGTGTGACCTGTAAGGGTTTAGGATTTAGGATTTAGGATTTGTAAGGATTTCGTTTCAGGGTGATTTGTTACATGGCACTAGATAACTGATACAAAATGCCTAATGGAACTAATGAGGGTCTCCAACTAAAGGGTCAGTGAGCACACTGACCTCTGTTCTATGATATGCACTATTGGGACACTTTATATCCTAAGCTTCTCATAAATGATAATATATATTTTAGGACACACACGTGCACACATGCTAAATCTCCCTTACAAAGCAGGTATAATGATTCCTATTTCACAGATGAAGAGACTGATGCTTAAAGACCAACTTAAGGTCACAAACGTAGAACATAATAAACCCAGCTGCTGAACCCAGGTCTGTGATTCAAAACCTGTGCCCCTTCCAATGCATCATGCTGCCCTTAATTTGGCATGCTGCACCCTGATGACCTTATACATTCTAATACATGAATGAAGTGGTTTATACTATACGAAAGAAATTATCATGTAAGCAAAGAGTCACACTTCAGCCAATCCCTAGGAACTCTCCCCAGAGCCCCCCTGCTCTTTTGCTACAGCGCATTACAGTACCAGTACTGCTTCCATCTCCATCAGGAACCATCCATAAGCATTTACCTCTGTCTGTAAAGCCGATGTCTTGCCAGCTATTCCAGGGCGAGCATGTGTTGGATTTTCTGGTTTCTTTGTGTTATCATAATAGAATCCACCCTGAGTTTTAAGTGGGATGAAGTTCACCAAAATTGGTGAGGTCCTTTCCCCATCATTTCTCCATGAAAACAAAGGAAAAGATAGCAGTCTTGAGACAAATTTATCTAGGGGGGGAAGAGTGGAGAGAGAGTGGGAATGAGAACCAGACCCTGGAAGATGATCCACTTTGCATCTGGATAAAAACAAAATTCTCCTTCCATAAACACCTGAAAACACCTCCTTCTTGTTTGGACTCTCAGCATCCCAGGGGAAACTTCTCAAGGCAGAAACGCCAGCTCCTGAGTCTGGCATATTTGGCCAGGTATGTGCCTGACCCGCCAGGAGATTAGCAGAGGATCAGCTGGACCCATGAGCTCTTGTTCTTTATTTCCAGAGCCATTTGCATGGCTCACACATTCAGACGTTGGATGGCCTCATGGTCCCATGACCCGTGAGGGATTTCCATGCCAAGCCTTCCCATCTGCCCACCAGACAGCTTACTATGCAGAAGGAAGGAGAAGAATGGGCTGTGCTGGGAATCAGACTGACATGGGCTCCAAAACTTGGCATCTCTAATTTTTGTGGGGGTTGGAGGACTGAACTCAAGGGCATTCTACCTCTGAGATACACCCCCAGACCTTTTTATCTTTTATTTTGAAATAGAGTTTCGCTAAATTACCACATATGGGCCTTAACCTGAGATCCTCCTGTTTCAGCCTCTCAAGTACTGGGATTACAGGCATGCATTACCACGCCCAGCAGGCATCTCTAAAGTTTCTTTTTTGTTTTGATTTTTTTTTTTTGCAGTGCTGGGGATGGAAGCCAGGGTCTTTCTCCCACCAAGATACACCCCCAGTCCTATTTTTATTCTTTATTTTGAAACAGAGTCTCACTAAGTTGCATTGGGCCTTACTAAGTAACTGAGGCTGGTCGGGAACCTGCGATCCTCCTGTGTCAGCCTCCCAAGTACTGGGATTACAAGCATGCACCACCACACCCGGCTTTAAATTTAAAGTTTCTAATTTGTAAAATAAGACAATACCTCTAAGTGTTGTAAAACAGAGGCCTCCATCCTTTGTCATTGTCTCCCTATCAAAGAAGGGCAGAAACGCCTGGGAAATAATGGCCCAATGGGGCAGACTGCCATTCATAGCATCTGCTACGAAACAAAGGGGACATGTGACAGGACCAGCATTCATTCCTCCTTCTTCCTAGGAAAAGAATCCCCTATTTTTGGCCAAGCACAAAGCCATCTAAAATAAAGGCCATATTTCCAGCCACCACTGCTGCTAAGTGTGGCCATACAACCAAGTTCTGAGCAATGGAATATAAGACCAAGTGTCATGTGCAAACTCTGGGAGAACTTCTTAAAGGAAGGATACCTGCCCTTACTTGTGTCCTCATTTCTACTTACTGGAATGTGGACATGAAGGCTGGAGCCTAAGCAGCCATCTCAAACCATGGAGCAGCACCCCTGGGGAGGTAGAGCGACAGATAGAAGCAGGCTGGGTTGCTGATGAGCACAGAGGTGCCAAACTTGCCAGGCTTCTTTAGTAAGAGTGAGACAAATTTTTAATCTTTTTTTTTTTTTTTGCAGTACCAGGGATTGAACCCAGGGGCGTTCTACCTCCGCGCTACACCCCCGGCCCTATTTTTTTTTTATACTTTATTTTGAAACCGGGTCTCATGAAGTTGCGGAGGGCCTCAGTAGAGAGAGAGAGAGAGAGAGAGAGAGAGCTGAGGCTGGCCGCAAACCCAGATCCTCCGGTCTCCGCCTGCCAAAGTACTGGGATTACAAGCGTGCGCCACCACGCCCAGCACTTTAATCTTTTTTAAAATTACAAATATTGTAAGTTTTTCTGTTGCCATAACTAATCTTTACTAGTATTAGAAGTTAACATGCTTTGTGTTAAATCTGCTCTCGAAATATGGTCAAGAATATGTTTTCCAAGATTGCTTATTCCTGATTCCTTAAAAATTGAATATGTTTGACATGTTAGCTGCAGTGTTCTTCATATTCTTCAGTCAAGGAGAATGTTGGGCCCTAGTCCAGTGTGCCTACTACAGCCTATGGTACCCAACACTCCCGAAATATCACAAGAATCCCTGTGGCTTTTGAACTGAAAAGTTTAATTTAAAGGGAAAGATATAGCTTTGAGGAACTTGCTACACCAAACCACATTATGTTCATTCATTAAAAATAATAATAGCTAATAATAGCTGACATGTTTTAACGTTTACTACATGCTAAGTGCTACATATTGTTGGCATGGAGGGTCTCGTTTAATCTTTCCAACAAACTCGTGGTTCACTACTCTTATCATTCCCGAATGATAACACCATTTCTCACTGAATGAGAAAACCAAGGCTTTCAGCCACCTCACAAGCTTCCTTGACAAAACAGGGTGCTGCTGGAATCAGCCTCTCCACCAGGCCCTGAGAGCACTGTATCCCTGTTTCCCCATATTCTCTGGTGTCTAAGTCTGAGGACAGTGAATGGAAACCTTATCTTACTGGTGCTGCTGTTTGGACAGAGATGGGCTCTTCTGCAGACATGACTCCTAAACTAGACCACAGCAGGCTGTCTCTAAATCACAGGTCTCTTTGCCAGTGGTCTCATACAGGTGACATCTCCACTTACACAAAGCCTCTCAAGCCAGAGGTAAGATTCACATTAACATCTGTTCATACCTGATTTATGATACTTCATTTCAAACCCCATTGATCTCCCTAGCATTGACAAAGCTTCTGAACTTTGTGATGCTTCCTGGGATTAGCTCGAATCATGCATTCAGACCCTCCATCATTTTTAAAGTCCTAACTGCAGCCTTAGGGATAAATTCCAGCCTGTTCTGTAAATTTACCGCCAACTTAATTTGGAATTTGTGCTTGTCTCCACTTGAGTTACCTGGACCTTTGATTAGATGTCAAAGTCCAAATCCAGACTCAGGCTCTATTCCTTCAATCCCATTTTTTAAATTCTGTGTGCAAAAAACTATTAGAAAAAAATAAGCATTTGGTCTTTTACATTATAGTCTAAGATGATGTGATGGTAGATAAAATTGATAACTATACAGACTTTTATCCATCCCAAAGTAAAATAAATTATCCTGAAACACAGACCCTCTCCCAAAACAATACTAGTAAATAAAACACCCAGAGTGAGAAAGTTCCTCTTACACTGAAACCAGAACCCAGATTGAATATGTTGCTGCATTAAGTAGTTAGTGAATAAAGGCTTGTGCACGTTCCTAGCTGAGGAGTTAGAATCTTTTGGTGAGAAAAGATGAGCTGGGCTCCCCTGGGGAAGCCTCTGTGTCAGGTTTGCCTTCTCTTGTCAGCTGCGGTCACAGGCATCTTCCTTTGCAGTAAAATATGTCCTGCGAACTTGAGCCAGTGTAGCAACTATGGTTTGCAATTACCCTTGAAAAATGAGCCATCTCGAGCCTTGTGCTGGTTGTCCAGAAGTATTAAAAACTGTATTCTGTCTTGACATTTCAAAGCTAGCATGCATACAGTCATTTTGCTTGGGAATGTGTGGGCTGCTTCAGATGTCTCTATAGTTACCAGCTCAAGACTGGAGATGGGACCTCCACGGCCCATGGACTAATAGTCCAGGCTCACCAAAGTCATTGAGAGTCATGTCTTTTCCTTGAGATCCACGGAAAATTCACTCATCAATCTGCAAAAAGATGAACAAATCCAACATTATGTGTGAGGCACCGTTCTGGCTGGAGCCTGTAAACCAGGCAAAATCCCTGCCTTCAGAAAGCCTACAAGGTAGTGTGGGAACAGAGACCATGAGGAAAATAGCTGGGCACCTACATACTGTGTGTGATGAGCACTTGGTGCAGATACTGTGTGGGTGCTGCACCCACAAGGGGGCTTCTTATCACAGACCAATGAATTAAGGACTTTCTATGGCCACCAAAGTATTATTGGCCTTTGCATAACAGGGCCAAAAGTTATGGGTAATTAATGCCCTAGAAGATGACTTCAATCAAGGAGGAACAGAGTTGATATACAGTTGGCTCTCCGTATCTGTTAGTTCTACATCCATGGATTCGATCAAACCATAGATCAAAAATATTCATGGAAAAAAAGTGTCTCTGTGCCAAACATGTACAGACTTTTTTCTTGTCAATATTCCCTAAACAATACAGAATAACAACTATTACATTGCATTTACAGTACTTTAGATATTATAAGTAATCTAGAGATGATTTGAAGTATAATGAGAGGATTTGCCTAGGTTATATGCAAATACTATTCCATCTTATGTAAGGGGCTTGAGCATCTATCTATAGGGCACTCAGGAGGGAGGGTGGGAGGAGGATGGGTTCTCGTCCTGGCCCTAGGCCACTTTCCTCTGCTTACTCCTTTGGGACAGCAGCCAGCAATGCAGGGACCCCAGGGACACCCATGCTACCACACCTGCCCGATGAATTTCAGGGGTACTAGTCTCACGAGGAACTCCCTAGCAAGTTCTGCTGCAAGACACATCCCTGGGAACAACTTCCCCCAGCACCCTAGAGAGACAGTCCCAGCCAGTGCCTCCTTAGCAAACTTCTCTACCACCCAGCATGGGTCACGCCCTCCCTCCCTAATTAGATCCAGATTTCTCTCCTGATGAAGGACTTCAAGATTATGCCTTCCTTGCTGTACTGCCAACAGCTCTAGAGGTACTGACCCTTTTCTGTTGTTCCACTGTTCTTTATAGTTCTCTCTTACTCTTTAGTGGCAATGCTCTGATGTGTTAAAATGTGCCCAAGTATGATAAGACATGCAGACATGGAAATGATTGTTATGATGGAAAAAGTTTATACTCAACACAAGGCCACAGGGGAAGCACTAAGGTTGGTAAGGAGGCAGAAGAGAGAGGAGAACTCTTATGGGGGTTTTCACAAGAAGAGATGAGATGAGGCAGGGTAGAAAGGCTGAGTAATTTCAGTATGCTCTGGACTACAGGAGTGGTTCCTCACTGTCCAGTATCTGGCCCTGCAGTGATTTATAGAAAGTGCATAAGAAATTTTTATCAAGGAGATGGTTAGGGATATGGGCTCTAGATTTGTTGAATCATATATCAAAGGCCTGCTCACAGAGAAGTCATTTGCTCTCTCTAGAAATTAGCTAGCCTTGGGAGGAGCAGTCTACCCAGAATCAAGGCCCCAACTCCAGAGCATCAGGCAGTCAATAAAGCTCATATAGTTGATAATCCTTCATATTAAATTTTCCCTGTTCAAATTACTGTATGGTTTCGGTTTCCTGATTGGATGCTAACTGATATACATTGATATCTATTTTTTTAAAAAAAAGATTATTTCCTTCTTTAATATCAGCTCAAAATATTAGGGACATGCCCCTCTAGCCCCTAAATATCTCTCAATTATTTTCTGTGCTTTAAAATCTGAAAATATGCATACGGAAGCTGGCAAAGGCTCACAGCTTTTTCCTAACAATTCCACAAACAATTTCAGAAATCTATAATAAACAGTGAGCAATAATTGGGACAAGAGATGTTTATCACAAAATTATTGATTGTATCTCAGCCTCTTTCCCTTTTTCATAAAAACTTTTTAGAATTAGTAATTTTATTTTTTTTACTTGTCTGTATTGCCTTATGTACTTCTAGCCCCTGCTGGAACATAAGTTCAATAAGGGAAAAAGAAAACCACTTCTGTCCTGTTCATCACTGACATCCATGAGACTGAGTGAGGTGACCTAGGGAGCTGGGGTAGAAGAAAGAAGAGACCTAGAGCAAAGAGGAGTGAGGGTAGAAATGAAGGTGAGCGTCTGCTGCCTGCAGCCCCATCACTAGGGGGTGTTGGCACTATGTGACTACAGGGAGTTTTGCAGCGCATCAACCCTCACGGGTGATCTGGTACCCACAGGCATGAGGCGAGAAGATAAAGAGCAGAAGAGTACAGCTGCACATAAGGGACAAAGGCAACCCCAGCCCCACCCAGGGTCCAGCAGAGTTGAATTACTTTAGAAAAGACACATACGGGTTCGAGGGTTCTTTCAGAAAAGCAAAGAACCTAGATTGGAGGTATAGAGGAGTGTGCACGAGTGTGCATATGTGTGTGAACACTAACTGAAGGTGTGCCTGGCTGCACCCCTATAGGATCACCCCACTAGGAGGTATGGATGGGCAGTTCAGACCACCTGCACCACAGGGCTGGCTTGACTGAGTGATGCCACCTGCAGCGGAGAGGGCGTGATAAGGGAGTGTATCCCTGCTGCTCGGAAGAACTCAGGAGGCAAAAGGAAGCCCCCTCCACCTGAGGTCAGTCATGGAAGGGGACTCCTGGCCAGGGGTTGGTGGGGGGACTGTCAGCATGATAAGGACCACGGCTGGCACCATGCAGGGACTGGGAGGAGAATCTTGACTCCACTAAGGAAACTACTCGATCATGCTCGCTCTTTGTGAAGGGCCAAGACTGAGTTCTCCCCCATTCACAGGAATGAGAGGTGGGCATGAAAACTGATTTATAGTTATAAACCAACTGTGGGTTCCATCTTTGTGCTCCCGGGTTTGTGGGGCTGTTAGAACTGCTCAACTCACACGTTATAAGTGGTTTTTTGTATCTCCCAAACTAAAGTTATGTGCATGTAATGTCACTTACCACAAGTCTTGACAAATGTGGGTACCATTTAAACTATTATTTAATATTTTTCTTTACATTAACTTGCATTTTTACTTTGCTCCACTTTAAACAATAAAATGTCATGAGTTTGTGGTGCTAATTATATTTTCGTCATATCTTTTATTACATAAATTAAAATAAATACCTATTTATGCCTACTTCTAAACAAAAGACCTGATCTAGGTGTCCATCAACAGATGAATGGATAAAGAAAATGTGGTATATACACACAATGGAATTTTACTCAGCCATGAAGAAGAATGAAATTATATCATTTTCAGGAACATTTCCATGTCATTTAATGTCATGCCCATGGATAGAACTAGAGAATAGTATGCTAAGTGAGGTCAGTCAGTCTCAGAAAAACAAGGGTCGTATGTTTTCTCTCATATGTGGAAGCTAGAGAGAAAATGGGACACAAAAGGGACTTCAGATAAATGAAGAGAGAGACCAGTAGAATAGTGGAAGGGGATTTGGGAGGGGGGTGGGGAGGAAAAAAAGAATGGATGAAGAAAACAGCTCCAGTAATTCTATGTCCACTACCAATCTAACATGTACAAGGAGAAAAGGGGGGCCGCGGGGTGGGATGCAGAGGAAAACACACCAAGTGCTGTGGACATGTAAGCTTGTATCACTTTGAACCTCACGATGATGTATAATTACAGTGCAGCAATTTAAAAAGGTCTGATCTGCCGGGCGTGGTGGTGCACGCTTGTAATCCCAGTACTTGGGAGGCGGAGACCGGAGGATCCGGGTTCGCGGCCAGCCTCAGCTACTTAGTGAGGCCCTCCACAACTTCGTGAGACCCGGTTTCAAAGTGAATCTATGGAATTACTATCATAAACAATATGTACATATGAGATTATACCAACATCATTCTTGGTGCCACATGTGGGGGGGACGCAGGGGGAGGGACACTAAGAGCTGTGTGCATGTATGTTAACACCAAACTGATACTCATTGTGATGTGAGACTACAATGCACCAATAAAAACATATTAAAAATTAAAAAATAAAGGATAAAAAATAGGGCTGGGGGTGCAGCTCAGAGGTAGAATGCCCCTGGGTTCAATCCCCAGAACCGCAAAACGAAAATAAAAGTAAGAAATAAAAAGGTCTGATCTTCCGCTACTTCAGATAGTCGCACATCACTGACAAGGGCAGCACATTTGGTGAGGCCTGGCCACGCAGAATGTAAGGTCCTTCATGTGTCCCAACCACTGTGAATGATTTGCAGGTTCTCTGGAAAATGTCAGACAGCTGAGAAAGATCCTGTGAGCTGTTGGCATTTTCCTGATGGAGAGAAAGATACTCTTGCCCTATTTTAAGCCTCTGTCTTCCAACAAGCTCATCATTGGAGACATTTGGAAATATCAAGAATGTAAAAAGGAGCTGCTAAAGCTGGGTGTGGTGGCACAAGCCTGTAATCCAGTACTTGGGAGGCTGAGACAGGAGGACCGCAGGTTGGAGGCCAGCCTCAACTTAGCGAGGCCCTCCACAACTTAGTGAGATCCTGTTTCAAAATAAAAAATAAAATATGGCTGGGGGTGTAGCTCAGAGGTAGAATGCCCTTGGGTTCAATCCCTGGTACCATACCAAAAAAAAAAAAAGTTGCCACTAGCTACTCCAATTCCCTTCTGGGTCAGCGACATCCCCAGTGATGTCAGCTTGTGCACAGTGAGACTCATAAGTTTCGGTGCTATCTAAACAGACGAAGGGAAGAGAATAATTAAGGCAATTATAATATGTCAACAACTTAGAAAAATCAAAGCACGTGGCTGCCTTTAGTTCAGCGGCAATGATAATGAACGAGAAAAACAGGAGGACCCGGTTCCCCTCTCACCTCTGCCACTTGTGAGCTGTCCTGGGGACCTTGAGCTAAACGCCTCTTCTTGGCAACTCAGTTTTTTCTTCTGTGATGAGGGTTTTGGATTAGACCAATGCTTTTTAATCTAACATTCTTGGATAGGTATCATTATCTACCAATACCCTAAGAAGAAATACAAAATACATAGTAGCACTCATCAAATTTTCTAAAGTCTGTGAATTGTTGGGAGGGGAGGGGGATAGTAGCCCCCGGATAAGATGGTCTTTGAGACATATTCAGAAGGCAACATTCCGTCCACTGTTGGAACTATCTGCTCAGTCAAGAGATCCCAGGAAGGAAACAGGGCCAGGAGTGGTTGAAGTAAGCCTGATGCTCATCCAAGACAAACTTGATGGGTTCCTTCTCCTGCCCTGGAAGGGGAAATCCTCCGGTAGGCATAGAAACTCCAGTCTCACCCTAACTGCATCCACATGCCTCCACTCTCTTCCTAGTCCTCCAGCCAAACCTCAGGCCCAGCCCAGAGTCACTGCAGAGGTTAAATCAGCTTGGTCCAGCCCCGAGAGCCGCAGTACGACTGGACATCTGTCAGGTTCCAGGGCACCAATTTTTCTCGGAGATTAATCTTACCTCTACATTTTCTGCTCTGCAAAACATGTTCAAAACCGACAACGCAAGGCTTGTATTGACAAAGGCAATGCCTTCAAGATGCACAAAACGTCTAGAAGATTTACCGTTGCCGGAATTTTCACTTCTCACTCCCATGGTCACGGTCTTGGTCTTTTAAGTCTGACAAGCGTATCTCCCTCTACACATGCTGGTGCACCATAATCCCTTGTTGCTCTTGTGTGACCTGCCTCAGAATGGAAGCTTTGAGATACAGGAATGTGACCATAGGAGTCATCTTTATACGCCCCCCACCTACCCCCTGGACAGGTCGTGCACACTGCTGATTCAAGAACATCACAAATAGTTGTGTGATGGCCTGAAAGCAGGCATAAATGCATAGAATCCACCTCTCTACCCTCCTTCGGGCTTGCCTTAGTAACCACAGGGGAAGGATTCACTTCTGCCGTAGCACCTAGAAAGGGGCCAACCTCACTTTTAATTCCCTTGGAATGATCTGGAGTTCAAAAATAAAGACCCTCATCTGGGTCATACCCAGATCTTCCGGTGAAGAGGATTCTCGCCAAACAAGATAAGCAAAGAAACCCATCCACAAATCAGCCCCCGGCTCCTTCCCCATCCATAACTCCTCCATATGTCCTGTTGAAACAATAAGGGCTAAGAAAATGTGGTATATATACACGGTGCAATACTATTCAGCCTTAGGAAAGGAAGGAATTCCATCATTTGTGATATCATGGATGGAACGGGAGGTCATTATGTTGAGCGAATAAGCCAAACACAGAAAGACACGTATCATATTATCATCATATTATCTCACTTATATGTGGACTGTAAAACAATTGAACTCATAGAAGCAGAGAGTAGAACAGTGGTTACCAGAGGCGGGGGCTGGGAGATGATAATCAAAAGGGATTAGACTCAAACAGGAGAAGGAAGTTTGACTTTTTTCGAGATCCGTTGCATAGCATGACGAGTAGTTAAGTACTGTGCATTTCAATGTCACCGGAAGGCTGGATCTTTTTTTTTTTTTTTTTTTTTTTTTT
>PVJS01056423.1:0-12347 GCA_004027185.1 Glis glis | reverse complement strand
GCAAAGCACTAAAGGGAGGGAACGGGGAGGGAACGGGGTGGGATTTGAGGGAGGGCAAATCGGGCAATGTGTGCATGTATGACTCTTATAGCCTAACACCTATTAAATGTATAATTACAATGCACCAATAAAAAAAAAAAAGAAGCTTTCTTCAAGCCTGTAATTCACTTTAGTCTTACTTTCAAGTCCTTTAGTTCACCAAGCGTTTTCTAGAATGGAATCGGTGAGCCAGAGGCATCTCCTAAGGACGCTTGGGTCAGTGCCCATCACTGCCAGCAGTCCTTTGCTAGCCTCCTAGAGACCTCCCCTTTTCTGAGTATTCCTTTATAAGCGAGTTATTTTATCAGGTAGGTTACAAAGTACATGCCATATGAGCTGAGGGATGTAGATGCTTTTGGCAAACCAGCACTCCATCATCTATATCCTCACTGTGGTTTGCTCAGGCTTCCTTGGCAGGTTTTTTTTTTTTTAATAACATTACTGCCAGATTGTTAATTGTAAAAGTTAGTTTGTTTCTAAGAATTGCTTGCCCTAATTCTGATTCCGCACAGGCTTTAGAAAGATTTGAGTTAACCAAGCTTTTCATGCCTAACTTGGTGGCAGGATCTGTTTTCACTTAGTTTAGGGGTCTAGTTTCCCACAGCCAGGTTTTTTCAAAGTGATTTTAGGCCTACGTTAGATTATGTCCTCATTTTTCTGCTAAGATGGGTTAATGTTGAATTCTTTTTATATTTTGAACTCTTTATTAAAGACCAATATATGCACACACAAAAAAAGAATACAGTCCTAAGTGGGCAGTTTTCACTTACACATAGTAACTGAATTTTCACTAATTAAGTATCATGAGAACCTCAGCAATTTCCTTGCCCCTGTATTCCTTTCCCATCACTAAAACCTGCCAGGGATAACTACTGTCTTTATTTCTAATAACAATAATCCATGTTGCCTGATTTTGAAGTTTATATAAATGATATAATCTTTTGTGTTTAGTTCTCTATTGTTCAACATTATGTTTGTTAAATTAATCCACAATGGTTCATGAGTTGTGGTTTGTTCATTCTTATTACTGTACAGTATTATATTTTATGAATAGATCACAATTTATAGATTCAACAATCAATGGGCATTTTGATAGTGATGCTGTGAAAATTGTTTTACATGTCTTTTGATGAAGATCACACATTTCTGTTGGTATATACCTAAGAGAGGAATTGGTGAACTCTGATTTAATTTTATAACTAACACTTATCTCTTTTAATAGGATTAACACTGCTGGGACCCCTTATGCTTCTACATGGTTAGAATTTTAGTGCATATAAACCTTAAAAATTTGGCTGAAGCTTTAGAGCTGAGAATAGAAAACCATAAGGTATAATGAGACGAGGATAATGCCTGAATCAATTGTCTCAGGCCTGATCCAAGTCACCTAAATGCTTTATAAAACAGTTTTAATATAGTTACCATGTATTTTAAAAGTTTTGCATGGATATAAAAATAATTTTTGTCTGCATATATATGTAAGATCTTTATTAGTTGTAAGTGTATAGGTTTAAGATTCTACAGCACTATCTTCTAATATCTGAATATCTTAGAAAAATAGGTAGATCCAAGTACCAACCTTGTGAACAGGTTTAGCTGAGAACTACTTACAGTCAATAGTAGACATCCATATACTGCTCCTGATATGTCAACAGGAAATACTTCTCTATAATCAAGAGGTGAACTCAAGTCCAGGTTTGGTAATTTCCATTCAAATAGCTTATTTATACTGCCTGGAGCCAGCCTTCTTCTGACATACTTGAATAATTTCTAGATATATGGCTTACATAACATATCTCTTGAACACAGCCTACATTTCTAACTTCTTAAACACAGTTCCATAGCTGGTGCATACCAGCTGTCTTGAATCTCCTTAGACACACCACCAATACAGTATATCACATCTTCCATGTCTAACACCCATAATGTTTCTGTCTGTTTTAACTTACCTCTTCCTGTATTTTACCAAAAATATGATTCAATCAAAATGTCATCGACAGTTCCAATATGATCTTAATTTCTCAAGGACATAGGGTAACTGTCCCCAATTGTAGCAATCCATGCTCAACTTAGTTAGGTATCCCTCAGACTCCCTGTGAAGTCAACAGCCACTCGATTGATTCATGGGAATTTCTTGAATGTGCTGTTTATTCCCTTCCCCTGGTATTTGCTGGGGGTTAGTGCTGGTACACTGCTGGAGGCATTTTAAGTAGTTTGGCTCCATCAGATATTTTTTCTCTTATTTCATAAATATATATTTTTTCACTATCAGACTTATATAAGAGTCCAAAAGGCCTGGGTTGAGTGACAAATCCAAGTAGATGAGTAAAGATGTACTCAGAGTTGCTATTTTGTTTGTTTGTTTGTTTCTTATACTCTAATGACTAGTCAAGTTACCATGTTTGGCTTCCTATTCCCTGGGGGGGGGGGTGGATATATTCTGAGCAAACCTTCAAGCCTCTTACTAGTAACCTTTTTAGTGACCTTAACTATCAGTTTTTTTTTTTTTTTTGGTGGTGGTGGTACTGAGATTTGAACCCAGGGGAATTTTACCTCCAAGCTACACCCCAGCCCTATTTTATTTTGAAACAAGCTCTCACTAAGTTGCTGAGAGCCTTGCTAAGTTGCTGAGGCTGACCTTGAACCTATGATCCTCCTGTCTCAGCCTCCCAAGTATAGGATTACATGTATGCGCTGCCATGCCTGGCAACTATCAGTCTCCATATATATTCAGGGCTGTCAGAATACCATTTAGCTTCATATGGAGATTGATACAAATGGTCCATCTTAATTTTCATGTTATCCCAAATGTCATGGTTGACTCCACCAGACATCTCGACAGGCTTAGGGATGTGCTACTTTCCAGTTTGTGGGTAGACAGATGTAACATATATGGAAACACGAAGTGAATGAATTAGGTCATGCTTTTTACAGGTGAGAAGAGGCACTTAGCTGAATGAAAAAAAATCCCAGAAGATACAAAATATTCCAATGCGACATCAAATTTGCAAACATCAGCTTAGCAAGAAGTGGGCCTCCCGCATCTACTCGATTGACTTTTGTTCCTAACATCCATAACGCCCTCAGCATCATCACTTCTTTCCTTTTCCAAGTTGCACTCCATTGCCATCACTGCCATCGCTGCTTCTTGCCCTTGATCAACTCTCTCGTCTTCTCTCTTTCTATCACATTTCCCTGGCAAATACTGATTGCAGTTAAGTCCGGTTTCCAGCTCTTCCCACTGAGCCCCTAACCAGCTTGCTGAGGAATGACACAGACAGGCTGACTGGTTCGACCTTAGGTGTATGGCCATGATTCTGAAGTGTTTTCTCGCACTGTCCAGGAATCCTGCTCCATCTCCCTATGTAACATTTCCCTTTATCTGTTGTATATCTTATTTTCTCTCTTCAGAACTTCAAATCATTCCATTCATTTATCCTCACTTCAACTGATAACATTGACTTTTTTGTTCCAGTGGGGATACAGCAGCAATCTGATGAGCACCTCTTCATTTGTCCACCACTCTCTCTAGCCCTGTGCCCACGTCTGTACCATGTACTCTCCCTTCCTCCTTTCACAGCAGCTGAGCTCTTCCATTCCTCTCTAAGGCCACCTCTTCCTCTGATGTGCTGGGACACATCCCACTTTTCTTGCTGAAGGCTCTTGTTCTTTTTTTCTCTGCTGCATTATCAGATTCCCCCACCCCCTGCCCTCCCCACCCCAGCCTGGATCAGTGGCAGCAGCAATCTTTAGGTCATGTGGACAGAGTTGTCTCAACTCACTGCCTGCTGCACTTCGCTAACTTATTCTTGAACACACTCCACTCAGGTGCTTGCACATGCAGAAAGCTGAAACCCCTTAGTCAAGGTCACCGATGATTTTATCATTGTCAAAATTAGTGGTCAATTATCAGCCTTCCTGTCTCTCAACCTTTAAGATGTTTTTACATAGTTGAAACCATTTGAAGTATTTTCACGTGTCATCAGGACCCTACTCCCTCCTGATTTTCCTCTGACCTCATTATTCACTTGCTCTAGGTCTCTTTTATGATATCATCCTTGTTCTCCTGATCTGTACGTGTTGTAATGACATTATTTGTCTGTAATCTCTCATTATATGATCTCATTCAGGTCTGTGTCTGGCCACATGAACAATATAGTTCTAAAGATCTCCCAAGTCTTATCTTCAACTCAAATTCTAGACTGAATCATGGACTTATATAGTTATGGGTCCTCTTGGCCCAGGCTTCATGTCACATCTGACCTCATTCTCCCTTCTTTAGCTTGCTCCTCTCCCAGTGTTCCCTATGTCTGCAACTCGCACTCCCTCTGACCCTGACACTCAAGACAGAACATTCCCTTTATCTTTTTGCTCCCTGACTTTCCCTTGCATCCTATAGCAATACATTTAACATATGCCACCTTCAAGATATGCTCAAATTCATTGGCCAAGGCAATGCTTTTACATTTCTAGACTTCTACTGTAGCTTCCATACTGGACATTCTGCTACTTCCTCTGTTACCAAGTCTTCTTCTATTTATTCCCCACATATCAACCTTTTAATAGCTTGCAGCTTCCTTGTTCAAAACTATTTCATGGCTTCTCATCACAGTTACAATGAACTGTTAAGGTCCCTGCTTTGTGCTAATATGCTCTGCAAGATCTGTCTCCTGAGACGATAGTCACATTAGACCTTGGACTCTCTGGCCCTTGTTCCCACACCTGCAGTAGTACTTTTTTTTTTAGTACTTCTTGAACAGGCTGAACAATCCCTGTCCTAGGACATTTGCACCCTGTGTTTGCTCAATCCAGAGCACATAAATTGTTTTCTCATTTTATTCAGGTTTCAGTCCAAAAGCTTCTTCCTCAGAAATGAAAATAATTTCCTTATCAGCCTATGTGAAATAGCAACCCTCATTTGTCTACACTCCATTACTCTGGCTATTTTTCATCCCAGCCCACATATATATTCATGGAGTTTTCTTTTATCTTATTATTTTGGACCTATTTTACCCACTAGATTATAAAACTCATATAGGCATGGACTATATTTTGTTTTATCGTTTTATCTCTAGAACACGTACCAGCTTCTGACACATAGTTTGTGGCTAGTATACTTTTCTTAAATATATGAGTGCATGTCACATTGGGAACAAAGAATTTGTCATTTAACTGAGAATGTTTGTTTTTATCAAAATCAACACAAACTAACAACATAAATCTTTTATTTTTGAAGAAAAATCTCTATTCCACCTTCAGAGAGAAGGATTTTTTTTTCTTTACTGAAATCAGTTTAAATGTTCTACTTGAAAAGACATGGTGGGGGAGGAAGAGTATATGGTGAGAATCTGGGTTTTGGGGTGAACTAGGCAACAGGCAGTGGACAATGATTCTCCCACAAAGCTGCAGGCTTTGGGTTTGCCTCGCACTGGCCTCCCTGCATCTTCAACAGACCCTCCTTTTGCATATTCTCCATGGAGAGGGTTTCCTGTGAAAGTAGAAGCAGAAGAGTGAAGTTGGTGTGGGTGTGGATTTACTCTCAGGGTTTTTGAAAAGTTTTTGAAATTATTTATGACATTAGATCATAATTCTTTATTTTTCTTTCCTATTTTTATAAATGAGACATAAATTTAAGATTAAATGCAGCCTGTCAAGAGACAGATCATAAAGGATGATACAGAATCCAGCACCTGTGCACTCAGTACTCAGCCTAAGAGCTAGGACACTATAGTGATATATTTGAGGCTCTCTGCATGTCCTGACTTGTCTACATCACCTTCTGCACACATACACCTTGTAGAAAGCCACTGCCTTGAATGGTTAATCATTCTTTGTTTTTTTTGTAATCCTGACACATATTTATTTATTGCTAAAAAATTGTTTAGTCACTTTTAGTAAAAATAATATACTATTAGTATCATTCTATATTTGGCATTTTGGTATGGAGGTGGGTTGCTGGCAGGGACTGTTCTTTATAGAGTACAGGCCTTTTTTTATTTTTTTGGTACTGAGGGTTGAAGCCAGGGACATTCTACTTCTGAGCTACACTCCCAGACCTATTCTATTTTTTATTTGGAAACAAGAGTTTTGCTAAATTGCTGAGTGTCTTGCTAAGTTGTTGAGGCTGGTCTTAAACCTGTGATCCTTGGCCTCCCAAATACTGGGATTACAGGTGTGGGCCATCACCCCCAGCTTTCTTGTTTCTCTCTAGTTCAACAGTTGACATTAAGTATTTTAAATGTATACTTGACACATTATGTTTTATTATTCTCTATTGGCTTATCCAACTCTATGGAAAGTTAACCCACCATATTTCTTCCTTTAATTGTAACACTACTGTGAAACAGAAATGTGTAAATCTAGGCTTTATGAGCTTACACATCATGACAGATTTAAGTAGGGAATTATCTTAAACAATAATTATAGATAGTGTCTAGGGGATTCCATCATTCTGAAACCTAGGTATTTTACAGTGGCTATGTTAGGCAGTTTTCATTATTGTGACCAAAACACCTTACAAGAACAACTTAATGGAGGAAAAACTTATTTTGACTCATGATTTAAGAGGCTTCAGTCAATGGTCAGCCAGATCCATTGCTCTGGGCTTGAGGTGAGGCAGAACATCCTGGCAAAAGCATAAAGAGGAGGAAAGCTGCTCAGCTCATGGCAGCTGGGAAGCAGACAGAGAGAGCAAGAGAGAGGAGAATGGGTCCAGGACAGTATATAGTCCCCAGTGAATTAATTCCTCCAACTATGTCTCACCTCCCTACAGGTCCACCTCCTCCCAGTAGTCCATTCAAATTACTCATCCATCAAATGGATTAATCTACTGATGAGGTTACAGTCCTTATGGTCTAATCACTGCCCAAAGCCCCACCTCTGGACATTGCTGCTTTGGGGATCAGGTCTTCAACACACGAGCCTTTGGGGGACATTCCAGATTCAAACCATAACAATGGAAAAGGCAAGTGTGCTCTAGTCCTGTCTACTGATGGTCGTGAACACTCACCAGGTCCTTACTATGTGCCACGTACCTGACTAAGGCTGTCACTTGAATCCATTCATTTAATCCTCACAGATACCTTGGGATACAGGTATAAATTTTATCACATTTTTCAGACCATGAAACTGAGTCACAGAGAGTTCAAGAAGCATACCCAAGATCATACAGTAAATGGAAAAGCCTGAATCTAATAAGTATGAAGACAAAAGCAGAAAGGAGGTGACCCTTCAAAGAGATCATACAAGAAGAGAAAGAGACCAGAGGAAAGAGAGATCCTGACAATACCAGTCCTTGGAAACTACTAGTGAGGAAGATTCATTATTGTTTTTGTCAGGGACCTGGTTAGGGGCCAGCTGTGGTTGCAGGTGGTGATTCCCCACCTGCACATGAGGAAGAAAGCACGAGGAACCACCATCTAGAGGAGAACAAGCAGCAACTTTATTCTGCATACCTGTTCCTTGTATAGGGTACTGCACAAAATGACGCACGTCCATGTCAGCGTGACATGCTCATGCATATTGCACCTTGCCTGGTCATCCTTATGTTACTTTATACAGGTTTGTGGCTGCATGGGGTAAGTGCCCATCTGCAGCTGTGTGGGATGTGCACACATCAGCAGCTACATGGGGTGAATAGGGTCAGGTCCTCTATGCTAGCCTATACTTCCTCTGATCCCCCACACTCCACCCCCTACAGGGTGGTGGTGTGTGACTTGACCCTGAGAGCATTACACTGGGACCACATACCACAACAACGATAGAAGGTACAAGTAACTATTAGTCCTTCAGTCACGCAGGTGAGGATAGTCAATAGCTATCTCTCGGAGAAACCCAGTGAGTTCCACCAGGATGTAAATGGGTCCTCCTGTAAGGCCCGAATATCCTGTATCTCTGCATCCATCTCCAATACCTGCTGCTGGTGGTCTGGAATGTATGCACAGCATTCTACATGGAGAAGAGCACACATTACACTTTGGGTAGCAGTGAGCATCTCTAATGCCATCTGTTCTACAAAACCACCTTCCACATTTGGTTGGAAGGGAAAGAGCCCATCAGGATGTATGTAAAGCTTCTGCAACATGTTGGGCTAAGGTTTCCGCCTATAGGTCTACATCTATAGTACCACCCTCTGGAATAAACAAATCTGATGTAATTCTTGGGCAACCATCCAACAATTCAATTGGTCACAGACAGATTTACCTGTTCTATGAAAAAAGGTGCTGTGCTTACAAGTTCTACATATTCCCCTATTAACCAGCCTTACCCATTTTCTATAGCATATCCCAACAGAGAGGGGGGGCATTATTAAGGCCTTGGTGCAACAGATCCTCTATCATGTGGCACTGTTTGTCCCATTCTGGGCTGCTGTGGTTTCAGGTTCATAAGGTCCAGTTGTCTGCAGTAGCGAGACAATTCACCATGGGAGAACTTCAGCTGTCCCCACTAGTAGCTCAGTGCAAACCCAGCAATGGGAGGTGTCATACAGTCTTGCAAAGTTGTATGCCCAGAAAAGCAGGCTATTCCATGCCATTAACCTGGATGGTAGGACAGGGTAGAAAGAAAGACCATTATAGGTAAGTCCTTCCATTCTGGGACGATTGCTCACCTTGTGAATATTCTCCACAGAATACAAGGAATAGGCCATAGTCTTATGACCCATATGCCTTTCAAAATCGTGCTTTCTGCCCATGGGGAAAGTGTGACCCATACCTGGCAGGGCTACGCAGCTATCCATGGGTCCAGTTGAAACTGGGCCTTCTGTCCCAGGCCTCATGGCTCCAGGGGTGCAACCCATGGTTTCTGCACATACCAGGGCCACTCCCAGACACCCTGCCACCCTGGGGCCAAGGGTTTAGGTGCAGGGAATAAGAAGGCTTTTCCCCTCACCTCTAGTTGCACCTGGGAGTCTTCTGAGCTCCCTGTCACCTTCAAAGTGCAGAACATTCCTGCTTATTACCTTGGGAGACTTCCAAGCTCCCTGTCACCTTCAAAGTGTGGGGCGTTCCTGCTATTCCCTTATCTAATGGGGTCTGCTCAGTGCAGTGAGTTTGCTAATTTGAAAGCCACACTGCCACAGGCACTTGTGCCTGACACCTCTTCCAGTGTGTGTGTGTGGGGGGCAAGGCCTTCAGCTACTCCTTCAAGAGTTCGTTAAAGTGTTCAATCTTTCCAGCTGCTTGGGACCAGACTTGCACTAGAGTGTTGGCAGCATCATTACCAGGGGTCTGTAAATCCCTATGCCCTGGAACATGATGTATAACAGCTACTTCCTGGAGGCCCTGTTCCCTCAGATCCTTCCATATATCCTTGCTCTACAATGGGCAGTGCCTAATCAGCCAGTCTTGTGCTGCCCATTGGGGCAGCCACAGGTTAGCCCTTAGTAGACTGACCAGCTGTCTGTACAGACATGCAAGGGCCAAGTCTCCTTCATGAGAACTAAACAGACCACCCTGAACTTGGCCCATTGGCTAGGGCAATGGTCTCTTACCAAAACATTTCTGTGGTGGGTTGTAAGGACACAGCCACCCATGTGGGCAGCTGTCCATGATAGAAGCCACCAGTATACCATGTTTCCCTGGGTATAGGGGCTTTCCCTTCCTCAAAGGGACTCGGGGAATCTCCCACTTCTGTGGGTTCCAAGGGGACTGTTGCTCAGAACCATACCGGCACCAGCGAAGTATATAACTGTTCAGACAAAGGGCTACTAGAAAACCATGCTCCTTGCTCTAAGTAGGAGCCCACTTTGTCAGAGTGAGCATTTGGGCTATCCCTGTCCAGGATCTCAGCCAATTTTCAACAGGGTAGATGGTCTGCACAATCACTGACCCATTACCTGTAACTGTCTGACCATTCCTGGTCTATCACTGCTTTCTGCATCACCTGTTTGACTGTTACCAGTCTATCACTGCTTTAGGTATCACCTTTGCATTACCTGGCCAAACAACTCCCAAGAATTTGATAGAATACCCAGGTCCCTGGGTCTTATCTTTGTTTACAGCCCACCTCCACTTCTGGAGAGCAGCTCAGAGGCTGCACGGAGCTGCTTCTAACTCTGTATGAAAATCAGAGATTAGCATAACATCATCAATATGATGGTACAACCATACAGCCTCAGCCTTCTGCCAAGAGGCTAAAATATAATGGAACTATCCTAGTTAATGTAACAGGTGATTCATCAGCTCTGAAATGCTGGGTACCTCTGCATGCAAGGGTGGTGTCACTTTATTTAGCTTCCAACAGTCCACTGTCATGCACCAGGAACCCTCGGGTTTTGGCATTGGCCACATGGGACTATTAAATGAGCTATGAGCTACACTTGCCTCTTCTAGTTTTAGTATCGTTTGTCCAATTTCGTCATGTGATAGTCTTTACCACATGCACCCATAGCTAGAATTCTCTAATACTTGTCTGCACAGTCAATCCCTGCAATATGTCCAGCCCCAGGATATACTCAGCTATGGGGGGCATATAAACATCATACTGCTTAGGAGGCAAATGTCTGATTCCCAAAGTCATCGGGACACGTTGAACTGTCAACTAGTGCCAGGACTCATTGCACATTGCAGGGGGAACCAGTAAGTAGTCAATTTCACATGCATCTTCAGGTCAGCTGGTTCTCTCACTAACCTGGTATCTTGGCCAAGTCTCTAGCTACCTGCTGCCACTGAGGTGTTCCAAAGCACACGCCATCCACTGGCATGCTGACTCGCCCTGCACCGCCACTGGGGCCAGGGCCTGCCGTGCCAGTCTCCCCTCAACATGCATCCCCACTAAGCTGGCCTCAGAGTCCCCAGAGTTTGCACCTATGCTGCTGCTGGGATGTACCACCTTCTGGACTTCTTCTGGCTGGGGATATACCTCATCCCAATCCTTTGGTGGAGTCCATACAACCAAATACTCCATTATTGGGAACCACAGGGAGGCTGGGACCACATTTCCTCCACCCTGTGTTGTTCCTCCCAGGGCTGCTCCTCTGAAGTGGCGCTTGGGGCACTCACTACATCCTGCTGACTATGCCAAATGTCAGGTGCTTGGTTAGGGGCCAGCTGTGGTTGCAGATGGTGAGATCACCAGGATGAAGAAAGTACATAGAGTTACCATCTGGAGGAGAACAAACAGCAACTTTACTCTGCAGACCTGTTCCTTATATAGGGTTCTGCACCAAATGGCACATCTCCATGTCGGTGTGAAGTGTGCATGAGTATTGCACCTTGCCTAGTCATCCTTACATAATTTTATACAGGTCTATGGCTGCATGGGGTGAGCAAGGTCAGGTCCTCTATGCCAGCCTGTACTTCCTTTGTGCCTCCACAGTTTCCTTGACCAAACTTAATCTTTTGTAAATATCTAATCATATGTGAACATTGTCAATGACTTTCTTTGGTGTTGGCAGAGTCAGTCTGATTAAGAAAAATAAGAGCAAAGTGTCCTATCAGAGATTTTGGATCATTTAGAGCTTTAGGGTATAAATATAGACAGATGCCCTTTGTAGACATGTTGGGGGAAGGGGAGGATAGATGAATAAATTAGCCCCAGGCCAATGCAAGCTTGTTAATCTAAACAAGGGCTGAGATAGTAGTAATTCTCAGCTGGCAGATATCAAATGTGTGTAAAAGAGAAAGAATTGATGGTGGTACATGAACATAGATCTAAACAGGAAAAAGGCATGAATAGGTAAAGACAGGAATCATAGGTATTATCAAGGGGATTAATCAGTATGTCAGAACCTTAGAAATGGTGGTTAGGACAGCAATGGGTAGGACACAAGAATGGGATGTTCAGGCAAGAAAAAAGGAACAGAACAATTGGATGACCAAGAACACAGCAAGTGTGACTTGACATGAACCTGGATGTGTGTGTGTGTATATTGACTAATGCTCTTAATATCTCCTGTTTCCCAGCCAGCCTTTTTTATTTCATTGGGTAATATTTGAATATAAGGATAGTGGTTTAGTGGCTGCATCTGCTGAGTTTCAAAGGAGCAAGAAATAAGGAGCCAGGAGGATCATTAGCCAGCTGAGTATGTCATTAGAACCAGTCATGGCTCCACAGCCTCTATCACTGAAGTTAACAAATACAGCATTGAAAGGTCACCTTTTAGCCAGAAAATGACAGATTATTGCCTTCCTGGCCCCACTTCCCTGCTCTGTGTTCTCTCACTTACTCCTAAAATTCTAGTGCTAACAGCAGGGGTGGACATAATTTTTCTTTTTCTTATTTATTTATTTATTTGCCTTTGACCCAGACTGTGGCTCAAGATTCTGTTTAAGATAAGAGTGTTGCAAACCACTATTAAATATTGTTAT
>PVJS01056422.1:0-12349 GCA_004027185.1 Glis glis | reverse complement strand
AGAGAGAGAGAGAGAGAGCTGAGGCTGGCCGCGAACCCGGATCCTCCGGTCTCCGCCTCCCAAAGTACTGGGATTACAAGCGTGCGCCACCATGCCCGGCTCCTATCCTTATTTCATTTTTTAGTTTGAAACAGGGTCTCACTAAGTTGCAGAGGGTCTCACTAAGTAACTGAGGCTGGCCGTGAACCTGCGATCCTCCTGTCTCAGCCTCCCAAGGACTGGGATTACAAGCGTGTGCCACCACGCCTGGCTGCACTTCTAGGTTCTTAAAGGTTCCTGCCTGCAAGTAACACCTGTCACTTTTGCTCACAATTCATTTTTCAAAGCAAACCACATAGCTCCAGCTAACGTCCAAGGGTGTGGGGAATTTGCTGAAAATAAAAAGAAATTGAAACATTGGCAAACAGAATCAATGGCTCCCACATCAAATCCTTCACAACCATGCTTGTATGCTTAACTAAAATCAGATACAATTATTCACTCAATAAAATAAATAATGACTGTTTCATGCAGGTGATCACCTAATCTGTCCAAATTCTGACTTTGGTCATTGTTCATCTATGGATCAGTCTCTCACGTGGTCATGAGCTTCTGAGGATGGCGGGTGTCCTGTCTTTGATCACTCGGAGCCGGGTACAGTGTCGGAAGCGTGTATTTAGTCTACTTGGGCTGCCGTAACAAAACACCATAGAATGGGTGGCTTAAGCAATTGAAAATTATTTTCTCACCTTTCTAGAGACAGGAAGTCCAAGCTCAAGGTGCCGACACGGTGGGTTTCTAGTGAGGACTCTTCCTGGCCCGTGGATGGCCACATTCTGTCTGCTGTCTCCTCACATGGCCTTTCTTAGGTGTGTGCACAGGTAGAAAGCGCGAGCTCTTTGGTGTGTGTTCTTAAAAGTACACTAATCCCGTCAGATCCGGGGCCTGCCCTTAGGACCTCATTCAACCTTAATTCTTTACTCCAAATACAGCCACACTGGAGGTTAGGGTTTCAGCATATGAATTGGAGGGAGGGGCAGATATAAACATTTAGTCCATAACAGCATGCTAGGTGTCAATGTTTCTTTTTCTTACTTTCTTTTTTGGTACTAATGATTGCACCAGGGCATTCTACCTCCAAGCGATGCCCCCAGCCCTTTTTAGTTTTGATTTAGAAAAAGGGTCTCCTAAGTTGCTGAGGATCTCACTAAGTTGTTGAGGGGCGCCTTGAATCTGGGATCCTCCTGTCTCTGTCTCTCAAGTGCTGGGATTGGCGGTGTGTGCCACCACATTTGGCTTCAATGTTTCTTGAATGAATGAATGAATGAATGAATGAATGAATGAGTGAATGAATGAATGAATTCAACAAACCATAGTCTTCCTTTAGAGTCTAGTCCCTGAGCACTTGAGCTTTTTTCCCTCTTCCCTTCCCCTTGGAGGAGACTCTCTTCCCCTCTTTCTCCAATCACGAGGCCCATTCATTCTTCAAGACCCAACTAGCACTCTTGCTCATCCACACACTCTCCTGCACCCTCCCGAGCTTGGTCCAGTGGCTTCCTCTTCTCTTTCTGAAACACTCGGTTCCTTCCTAGGTTAGTGTACTGATGACACATAATGATAATTTTTTACATACCAGTCCAATTCCCACAGTGGTTTGTGAGCACCAAGAGGGCAGGACTGGTCAGTGGGAAGTGGTTGATACCAGCCATGGGCTCTGGCTCAGGGCAATGCTCTAAAGGTTTTGATCAAGCTGGGCATGGTGGTGCATGCCTGTAATCCCAGTACTTGGGAGGCTGACACAGGAGGATCGCAGGTTCGATGACAGCCTCAGTAACTTAGCAAGATCCTCAGCAACTTAGTGAGACCCTGTTTCAAAATAGAAAATGAAAAGGGCTGGTGGTGTAGCTCAGAAGTAGAAGGATCCTGGGTTCAATCCCTAGTACCCTCCCAAATGGTTTTGGTCAAATAAATAAATGGGTTACTAGATCTTCAGGATTATGTGCTCCTTTTGAAGATGTTAGTCTTCTGCGTGTGTGTGTGTATGTTCAGCATGTAATTTACCCCTAACACTGGGCTGAAGGTAACATTAGGAGGACTGAGTGCACATGCATCATGCTTGTCCTTCGGCACATTCAAACTTTAAAAACTGGAGGCAGCCAGTTGCTAGTTTTATCTCATCTCTGCTTGATTCCTTCTCAGCGAAGATGCCTATCTGGCACCTCAAGTCCTGCTATTGTTTCTTCAGAATCTGAGCAGTCCTCCAGGAGGGCAGGGAACACATCACTGTGTCCCTGGAGCTCAGCACCAGGCATGGCAAATAGTATAAGCGCTTACTGAAAATACCTTGGATGACTGAATTAATCCACCAACACTCTACAAATACATGTCTTGGAGCATCACTTTACGGGGTCCAAGGACTTCAAAGAGGAAAATATCGTGGTGTCATAGAAGCCTTGACTTAGCAAATACTCACATCACATGGGCTTGGTCCCAGTTCCAGACTGGGCAATTTCAAAATCTTTGAGAAGATGTGACGATTACTCCAACTCATGAAGCGCTCTGAGAATGGAGAGGCCACAGCATTCCAGCCCACAGCAGCATGGGTGGCATCAGCACAGGCTTTGGGATGAGAGAGACCTGGGCTAGACTCTTTCTTTCATTAGCTGTGTGATCCTGAGCAGGATGCTTCGACTCTCTGGGCCTCAGCTTTTCTCATTTTCAAATGTGTATGATTGTAGGAATTAAATGAGATAATATAAACTAAATAATTGGTTTATTATAGAAATAAACTATTTCTATAGTTGGTTAATTGCTTCACCTTTAGGTAAAAGTGATATTAAATATTCATTCCTTTATTTACTTAACTATTTATTGAGGGTCTCCTCTATGCCAGGAAAATAAATTCCAGGGAAAAATAGTTGTTTGTTAAAAATGACATAGACCAAGAGCTGTTTTGGTCAGCCCATCACCTCACAAAATCCATTAACTACCTCCCAACATCTTGCCTAAACTCCTCCTAATACAATGAGAACGCCTTCCTTCTCGGCTACCACATAAATCTTTGTATTAGACAGGGTTCACTAGATTAACAGAATTCACAGAATGAGTATATTTGAAAAAGGGATTTATCAGATGGGCTTACAGTTTGAAGCAATGTAGTCCCAAGTTCTGACTGCACGTGGAGAGTCAGAGGAACCAGTAGCTGGTCGAACGGTCTAAGAGCTGGAGTCTTAGGATCGGAGCAACCACTAATTCAGTCCCAGTCCAGGACGTGAAGATCAGGAAGCTCTTCGGAGAAACGATGGTGAAGTTTCAGTTCGAAGGGCTGGAGGCCGAAGATCTCAGACGAGAGCAGAAGATCAAGAAGCTCTTCAGAGAAACGGCGAAGCCGGCGGCCAACGATCTCAGGTGAGAGCAGATGCGTTTTCCTCAGAAAGAGTCGCGCACTCTCTACACGGCTTCTCCCTCTTTATCTAAGTCCTGCACCTATCAGAATCCTGCTGCCTACATTCAGGGTAGGACTTTCTGTTTAATCTGCTGTTACACACCCAAAGTCACATGATCTTGGGTGTGTCATGATCAGGTCAAGTTGACAACCTAGATTGACTATCACAATCTTCTTCCTCTCCTGGCCCAGCACCGCTATTTGTGATTCCTTCTCCCTCCCCTCATACTTTATGCCTCCATCTTCTCACTCACTATCTCATTCATTCATCAAAATTTTATTGAGAACCTACAATCTGCCAGTACTGGGCTAGGTCCTAGGTATATACTGTCAAGCAAAACCCTAAGTGCTGTTAAAGGGCTGAAGAGGGTAAAAGATGAAGGGACTGTCACAATGAATATGAAAAACGAGGGTACGTGAAGGGGGCATTAGAAAGACAGAAGAGTGTCATCAAATTTCTAAGCCCAGCCGGGCGTGGTGGCGCACGCTTGTAATCCCAGTACTTAGGGAGGTGGAGACCGGAGGATCTGGGTTCGCGGCCAGCCTCAGCTCGCTCTCTCTCTCTCTCTCTCTCTCTCTCTCCCTGTCTCTGTCTCTCTACCTAGTGAGGCCCTCTGCGACTTCGTGAGACCCAGTTTCAAAATAAAGTATAAAAAATAGGGCCGGGGGTATAGCGCGGAGGTAGAACACCCCTGGGTTCAATCCCCAGTACTGCAAAAAAAAAAAAAATTTTTTTTTTCTAAGCCCAGGATGGGGAGTGTCAAAGAAGGCTTCTCTCAGGAAATGTGTCTAGATACAGGTGGTCCCTGACTTATGACAGTTTGACTTACGATTTTCCACCTTTGAAACATGCATTTGGTAGGAACCAGACTTCAGATTTTGAATTTTGATCTTTCCCACTATGCAATCTTTTCCCATAGCCACATGCACTGTGAGACCCTCACGGTGCTGGGCGGTGGCAGTGAGGTGTCGCTCCCAGTCAACATTCTGCCATGTGATGCTAAGCTATGATAATCTATAGGCTAAGTGTATTAAATGCAATTTTGACTTAATAATATTTCCAGCTTACCACGTGTTTATCAGGATGGAACCCCATTGAAAGTCCAGGAACACCTGTCAACTGAGTTTTGAAGGATGAGTGTGGGTTTGGCAGGAAAGAGGTACTCTGGGTAGTGAGAGGGCCAAGATGAAGACCCAAAGATGACTGGTGTGTTTTTAGTTGGTTCATATGAAATTGCTGACATTCCACTGGCTTTGACCTACAAAATTGGCATTTTTAAAAGATGGTTTGCCCTAATAGGTCAGTCTGCCTGCGTATACAAATGCGCAGCAGGTGTGCTGTGCACACATTGTCCAATGTGCACAACTGGCCATGTGTGCTAGGGTGGGAAGGAAGGAGGGAAATAAATGAGGTCAGAGAGGCAGGCAGAGATTTGATGGAAACCATCCTTGTATTTATCCTGAAGGCAGTGGGAGCCACAGGAGGCTTTTAAGCAGAGGAGTGACCCGGTAATGCTGGGCGATGCTCCTAACTTTGGCTAGATATTTTTGCCTGTGGTGTAGGAAAAGGTCCTTGTGCCTCCCTGTCTCACTATACCCCTGGGGAAGTTCTAGCTCCAGTGGGCTGAACCCTTGGGATTGCTAGCTCTGTTTTTGTCCCCCCAGAGCTTTGCTGTCCCTGATCCCTGTCCTTCCACCTGCCTGCCCTCAAGGCAGAAGCCTCTTTGGCCACTATAAAAAAGGACTCTGCAGTCAACCACTGAGCTGTCTCTGAATTGTCCACATCAGGGACTAGACTCCACCAACTTAGGGCCTAAAGGAAATTCTGATTTGGAGTCCCTATGCAGAGGAAGTAAACAAATCTTGGAGTTTTGGTTCTACTGAGAACGCCATCTCAGCTGATACCTTCTTTGAGAAAATGGTGGCAAAATGTCTGCACTGGGTTGGAGAGGGAAGACAGGGCCATGTCCCCACTCCCCTATCAGATCCAACCCCAGTGTCCCCTCCTCCGTAATCCCTGGCTCCATCCCTGAATTAGCCGCCCTCTCCTATGCGCCACCCCAGTGCCCGGGCCTCTGGTGCTCTATTCTGTCACTACTGTCCACATGAATGTCACCCTATTCAACTTCCAGCTGTTTGAGGTCGAAGCCTGGCCTTGGCTCTTGGCATCCTTTTTAGAGTAGGCTCACAGCCTGTGAAAGGGACGCAGGTGCCGCTGTGGAGATGGCGGGCCTGAAGGTGTGAGGGACAGAGCGACTCCCTGTCATCGCGGAAGCTCAGTAAATACTTGTGCGTGGAATGAAATCGCGGGGTTCTGCGCACACACAACCCCATGTGCAGGTATAGGGGAAGCGGGAGCCTCCTTTTTTTTTTTTTTTTCCTTTTTCCTCTCTGCTCTGCGAAGCTGCCTAATTACCTGGCCTGCATCTGCCGGGCCTTGGCCGCGTTGGCGGCGGCGGGTCTGCGCGGAGGGCGAGCCCCACGGCCTCTCCAGTCTATTTAGCAGGCTCTGAGATGTGTAAGTACATTATCTGCAAGGCTGGTAAAGAGCGCTTGGGGAGGATTTGTGGGTCTGTGGGAAGGACAAAGAAAAATGTTTTCTAATAAATTATTCACCGTCTCACAATCCCTTTTGGGCAGATTGTGGCTCGGTGTGCCCCGCGCGGCTCGGCGCCGCGTCCCCCGCATTGAGATGCGCGGCGTCTCACCTCCAGAGAGCAGCAGAGATCTCGGGCAGGCTGCGGCGGCTAATGGTGGCAATTAATAACTTGTCATAATCCCGAGGATGAAGGCGAAGGCGCCCCATCAGCAGGCGGGTCATGGCGCTACTCGCAAGCAAATGAGGTGCAGGTGTGGCCTGGGCGCAGCGCCACCCGGCCGGGGCCTCGCGTCCTCCGCTGCCCGCGCCCGGCGCTCGCCCCACCGAAGAGACCTCGCGGACCCGCCGTAAATCAGAGCCCAGAAGCTTCCCCGCACTTAATTGCACTCTGCGAACGCCGTTGGCTCTGACAGGCCAACTGGCCCGGTTTTGTCTTTGGGTGTTTTTTTTTTCCCAGGTTTGGTAAGAATTAAACATCTCAACCCCTCCCCCAAATGCAACGAGTGCCCCACTCCCCCACCACGCTGTTCCCCCCACCCTGCCCCGTGCAAACGCTGAGCCCTTCTAAAACTGAACCCAGTAACTACACAGCCAGTGCTGGTCCCACTGGCTGAGCTCTGGGGGCCCTGGGGGAGCTGGAGGATGCAGGATCCTCCTCTGTGGGGTTTGTGAAACAGCCAAACAAGAAGCACTTCTTTCCAGACAGCTCCAGCCCAGTTGCCTCTTCTCCTGTTTCCATTGCTGCGGGTCAGTTCTGCTTGAAATGAACCAAGTTTACAAATCTCTTCTGGTTTGTACACTCCTATTATGCATACGAGGTGATGCATTTGTAACTGTCACACAAGTCAGGGTGATACAGCACTCTCATCTGACCCTATTCATTTAAATGGGTGCGTCTTGATGACATTGATTCATGTTATAAGTTATATCCATGCATTATAATCTTTATGTGTCACCCTACTGGTTATTTCTACTACAATGCAAGGGGGGGTGGGGGCGATACAGCAAATGATGGTGGAAGGATTTGAGAGTGCTTTGAGCAATATGAAGTCCGTATAAACTCCAAAGCTCCCTAGATAAAGTTTATTACGTGTCCTTATCTTCAGAGAAGGAAATTTACATGTGGAACGGTCCGGGGTGCGGTGTCTTCTGCTGAAAATATCCCGCCAACTTATTAATATTTGGAGAATATGTGCTTCTGATGCACATTGCACCGAACTAAAGGGGTAAGTAAACATGATTATGCATGCATGTAAGTCTTTATCAAGGTGGGGTTAATAATGTTTTAAAGCAGAACTATTTCTCATGAAAATAGCTGCTCTTAATAGCCTCTGTCTCTTTATTGTGCTTCTTACTGAAACATAAATCACTAATATGTTTTCAGCGGCAAAGTACTCTCTTTTTCCATTGTATTCACAGATTTAGTGGCATTTCAAATAGATAAACACAAGCAACATCTATCAACACTACAAAAAGGGCGCCTTAATCAAAGCTCCGGGTCCCGGGTCTCAGCATCTCCATTTACCTTGAGATAAATCCATTGGTGTGACCACCACTGCACCGGGTGACAAATCACCCCGGCCGGCCGAGCAGCGCAAGGGCTTATTGGCCTTCCTTTAAGTGGTCTTACCCTTCAATGAAAAGGATGGGGCTTGTCAAGCAAGACCAGATTAAAGTTAGACAAAAAGAAATGATCTGTTATTAGAAAACTCCAATTGAGAATCACAAAACAGGAAAGAAATATGAATAAAAATTTCCAGGGGGAAGACCATCTGATCCCAACAGAAATTAACTCCCATTATGGGCATAAGGTAATAGATGGCCTGCAGTTGGAACTAATGAGGATTTCAGATTAAGGAGGTGTGGGGCTCGGCTGGGGGTGTGAGCAGCTGCTCTGGGCACTTAAGTGCAAAGTTCAGGAAACGCCTGGGTTCCTGCTTTCCTGGGCTGGGCAGTGTTGTTCGAAGGGAGCATTGAAATTACAAGTGCTTAGAAGCAAGGGCTCACGATTGCCTGGGTGCTCCACGGATTGTTATCACTGGCAAGAACCCGAGGGTGCAGATTGATCTCCCCTTGAAGAAGAGGGAAAACTGGAGGCCATATGTAGAGAGTGCCTTGCCCAAAGTCACCGATGCTAGGTGCTATGGTTTGAATCTGGAATGTGCCCCAGTGGCCCATGCATTAGGTAAAGGCTAAGTTCCCATCTTGCTGCTGTTGGGAAGTGGTGGGAGCTTTAAGAGATGGAGCCTAGTCGGAGGCCTTTCAGTCCTTGGGGGCAGGACCCCGGAAGGAATAGTGGGGCCCTGGCCCCTTCTTCTTCTCTCTCTTCTGTCCCTGCCATCAGGTAAATGGTTTGGCTATGCCACAGGCTCCAACTGTGGTGTACTGTGCTGCGACAGGCCCACTGATCATGAACTGGAACCATCGAAACTGTGAACCAAAATACACCTTTTGTCTTTATAAGTTGATTGTCTCCGGTGTTTGTTACAGTAACGGAAAGCTGACTAGCACAGTAGGGCTGAAGACAGAACTGAGATGATCCCTTTGGTCTAATTTATTGTGACTCCATTATTTGCCCTAATCCCAGGAGATCTCAGGATCTTCATTTTCTCCGAGTTCACTGGAAAGAAGGAGAGAATGGGGTATGTAGTTCGTGGTCCTTCTTGATGTTCCTTGAGTTCAAGTCCAAGGCTTCCACAGACAACAGTAACTAGTGCTGTCAGCTTCCAGAGGCCAGCGCTGTGTGTCCTCTCATCGAATCTGTAGATCACTACTATCATCATCACCCCCAGTTTACTGGTGAGGACACCGAGACTTAAAGAACTTCAGCAACGTGCCCACAATTGAGTGATAAATGGGGGGGGGGTCCTGGTTTTGAACCTAGTCAGTTCACCTTAGGAGCTCAGGCTCATCACCACTTTGCTGTATTGCTCAGCAAGGACTTGTATTTCCTGTGGGAAACATTGTGCAAACAAACAAACAAACAAACAAAAACGTAGTAAGCAAAACATGGGTTCAATGGTCAATCCATGATTTTTGCAATTTGTAGGCTATAGGAAGATCCATAGCATAAGTATTCATAAAGAAGGTAGCACAGAATGTGCTTGGAAGACTGTGGTCCTGGGTTCAAATCCCAACTCTGTCATGTCTAGACCAAGTAATTTCCTCTCTTTCTCATTTTATTTTATTTATTTATTTTTTGTGCTTTAGCAAAACTTTATTTTTTATTTCATTTCATTTCATTTATTGGTGCATTGTAGTTATACATTTTGATAAGTGTCAGGGTATCAGAAGCATGCATGCACACATTGCTCATTTAGCCCTCCCTCAAATCCCACCCTATTCCCTCCCCCTTCCCTCCTTTCCGAGCTCAGCATAGTGATTGACTCTGATAAGTTTGTGTATATATATCATGTGTATTAGTGTATTTCCCTCTTCCCCCCTTCCATCTCCCTCAGTTAGGTTACCTTCTTTGCTCAACTAAAGTTTTCTCCTTTATCTGGAGTCCCTTCTAAGTCCCATTCTCCCTAGCTTCCACATATTAGAGAGAACATCCAACTTTTCACTCTTTGTGACTGACTAATCTCACTTAGCATAATGTTCTCCAGTTCCCTTCATTTCCCTGAAAATGATGTAATTTTGTTCTTCTTTATGGCTGTATAAAATTCCATTGTGTACATATCTCATTTTAGTTTTCTATATCTGACTTTCCAGTAGGTTACATAACCACGGTATGCCTTGTTTCCTCATTTGTTTAACAAGGAAATAATTTCCATCTCCCAGGGCAGTTGTGAGGGTCAAATGAGATGATGGATGTCAAGGGTGCAGCAGAGTCCCTGAGGAAGCAGGAGCACTTTGCAGCTGGCCATGCCCCGGTCTATGGGAGAGCTGAGCATCCCCCCCCCCCGCCTCCCCGGGGCAGCATCGTGGGAAGGACTGAGCCCAGTGAAGGTGCTGGCCTCAGAGATGCCGAACGGACCATGCCTTGACACACTCTGCCCAAAGTCCAGAGATGCACAAAAATGCAGTTCAACTCCTTGCAACCGCCACATCAATGAACGCTCAGAGATTTGGAGATCGCCAAGTTTTTCAGGCCCCACATTGGGTGGTTTTGAGCAGGGATCTTAAATATGAAAGACTGTAAGATATCTAGACCAATAGAGAGAAAGAAACGGTAGAGCCCTACCTAAGGAAATAAGAAAAGAAATCCCAACTCCATTATCGGAGAAAGCCAGACCAACATTTGTCCACCCAGAGAGTGAACAGGTCAGTTGGATCTAGTGATATGATGAGATGCCACAAGTATCAGCAGATTCCTCGCATTTCCATATAGGCACTAAACATGGGAAGGCAAGCTTAAGGGCGAAGTCAGTCATTGCTGTATGTGATTGGTAAGTATGTCCTATCATTATGATAGCATTTATGGAGACCGTTGTGTCAAGAGCTTGCTTTCTCTATTTACACAAAGAATCAAGCTGGGTTAAAGAATGTTTTACATTCATTCTAAGATCAGAAATTTGTATCTAATAATATCAGGAAAAGCTAGGTGTGGTGGTGCACCCCTGTAATCCCAGTTCTCGGGAGGCTGAGACAGGAGGATCACATATTTGAGGCCAGCCTCAGTAACTTAGCAAGGCCCTCCACAACTTAGTGAGACCCTGTTTCAAAACAAAAGGGCTGAGGGTGTATAGTTCAGAGGTAGAATGCCCCTGTTCAATCCCCAGTACCACAAAATAAATAAGAAAATAAATAAATAAGATCAGGGGAAGTACGATATGCCAATTACTAGTGCTTTCATTCATTAGTATAGCAGCAAGTACATATTCTCCACATATAGTCAATCACATTAAAAAATAAAATGTCTATATCCAACATTTCTAATGTCTAAACTGGCCCAGGCATGCACAATGTTTTATTTTCATCCAAAGGCATTAGAATTGTAAGGCAGTGACGATAGATAATTGCAGGCATGAGTATTGATATATCTCACATTTGTGTTTGTGTCTAAATACTTACTGCCTTCTTGATAAACTCCAATTAATATGCTTTCAAGTACTCTGAATGTAATTTTCTGATTAAACGCAAACACAAGACTCCCCACCAACTCATTAATTTTACATAGATTGAATTTTAGTGTTTGTTATGCAGTTAAATGTGAGAAGCAGGACATCCAATCATCATTTTACATTTAATATGAATAGATAAATTTTTCAGCTCAGTCCAAACCAAATGCCCAGGACATAAACGAGGTGGCGGCTGACTCCTGCGCCTTCAGAATTTGCACATTTAATGGGAAACAATTTCAGAGCCTCTGCCGGTCATTGGAAAGGCCGTTCCATTCTGCTTTTTCCACAGAGCAAAATCTTGCTGGGAACAGTGCTTATTATTGATAGGTTTCGAGCACCTCAGGTGCTTGCGCATTGTGTGTATGACTGTCACCCTGTCTTCCGAGCGGCGGGGAAGCGGTGATGGATAACACAGGGAATAATGCATGATGCCTGATTGAATGCAAAGCTATAATTCAGTCTCGGGGTTCTGCTGACGTCACGGGGCATGAGAACACAGCTCAAAGAGGCTTAAATCAAACCCAGGCAATCCTTGTCCTCTGCTTTGGAGCTGTGGATCAGGAAGCACATGCCAGTCCCCCCTGACTGAGTTGCAAAGGGGAAAAGCCTGTGGGAATGTGACCTCCTAGGTCAAGGGCCGCTCTACAGCCAGGAGGGCAACTAGACAGAGCATCACACAGCCGTGCTGGCTCCGACCCAGCTCGCTCTTCTCTTTGTTTCATGCCAGGCAAGTGAACACTTAGATGTGAGAATAGGATCTCTCCTCTCGCCGCTTCGAGATGTCCTCGAGCCAGGGTCTAAGATGGCTCTGGTGAGAAGTGCCACCCGAAACCATGTTAAAAATATAGATTCCCAAGCCTCTCTCTCCTGGACATTTGGACTCAGTAGTCAGCCGTGGGGTTGGAGAATGTGTCTATGTACAGAATAGTCCCCACCCCCGGAGTCATTGGATGAGTTTGCAAACACCCTAACTCGTCTCTCCTAGTGTCTCACCTCGGAAGTTCTTCTGCACTTGCAGGCTATTTGATGCTATTTATTTATTTATTTATTTATTTATTTATTTATTTATTTACGGTACCGGGGATTGAACCCAGGGGCGTTCTACCTCCGCACTACACCCACAGCCCTATTTTTTTATACTTTATTTTGAAACCAGGTCTCACAAAGTTGTGGAGGGCCTCACTAGGTAGAGAGAGAGAGAGAGACAGGGAGAGACAGAGAGAGACAGAGAGAGACAGAGAGCAAGAGAGCTGAGGCTGG
>PVJS01056421.1:0-12348 GCA_004027185.1 Glis glis | reverse complement strand
TTGGTACTTCATACGGGTGGGGGGATGTGGGGGGGGCACTAAGAGCTGTGTGCATGTATGTTAACATCAATTGCGATGTAAGACTCCAATGCACCAATAAAAGCACATTTAAAAAAAAACAGAATAGCCAAATTTATTCTTAGCAACAAGAACCATGCAGGAGGCATCACAATACCTGACTTCAAACTATTCTACAAAGCCATAGTAATAAAAACAGCATGGTATTGGCACAAATGCAGACACATAGACCTATGGAGCAGAATAGAAGACTCCGAAACAAACCCACACACCTGCAGTCAATTGATTTTTGACAAAGGGGCTAAAAACACCCACTGGAAAAAAGGATAGCCTCTTCAACAAATGGTGCTGGCAAAACTGGCTAACCATATGCAGAAAAATAGAAATAAACCCCACTTTCTCACCTTATACAAGGGTCAATTCAAGATGGATCAAAGACCTAGAAATCAGACCAGAGACTTTGCAGCTACTCGAAGAGGGCATAGGCCCAACACTTCAACACATAGGCACAGGTAAAGACTTCCTTAACAAGACCCCAAAGGCACAAGGATCTAAAATGAGGATCAATATGTGGGATTGCATTAAACTAAAGAGCTTTTGTGCAGCAAAGGAAACAATCAAGAACCTCAACAGAGAGCCGACAGAAGGGGAGAAGATTTTTGCCAGCTACTCCTCATTTAAAGGACTCATATCTAGAATATACAGAGAACTTAAAAAAATCACCACTAAAAAACAAATAATCCAATGAAAAAATGGGCAAGTGAACTAAATAGACACTTCACAGAGGAAGATATACAAATGGCCCATAAATGTATGAAAAAATGTTCAACTTCATTAGCAATCAGAGATGCAAATCAAAACTACCCTGAGATTTCACCTACCACCAATTAGAATAACAATCATTAAAAACACAACAAATGCTGGCGAGGATGTGGAGAAGTAGGAACTCTAATACACTGTTGGTGGGATTGCAAATTATTACAACCGCTGTGATAAACAGTGTGGAGGATCCTCAGAAGAATGGGAATGAACCTACCATATGACCTGGCAATACCACTTCTAGGCATCTACCCAAAAGGACTGAACCCAAACTACCAGACTAATGCATGTGTATCTATGTTTATAGCTTCACAATTCAAAATTGCCAAACTTTGGAACCAGCCAAGGTGTCCATCGACAGAAGAATGGATCACAAAACTATGGGATATGTACACAATGGAATTTTACGCGGCCACAAAGAAGAACAAAATTATATCATTTGCAGGGAAATGGAGAGACCTGGAGAACCTTATGCTAAGTGAAATTAGTAAGTCACTAAGAGTGAAAAGTCGGATGTCCCCCCTAATATGTGGAAGCTAGATAGAATGGGACTTAGAAGGGACTCCCAACAAAGAAGAAGAAAACTTTAGATGAACAAAGAAGGTGACCTAACTGAGGGAGTTGGGAGGGGAGTGAAGGGAAACACACTTTAGCACATGATGTATATACACAAATTTATAAGACTCAATCACTCTGCGGAACACGAAAGGGAGGGAAGGGGGAGGGAATAGGGTGGGATTGGAGGGAGGGATAAATGAGCAATGTGTGCATGTATGATGCTGCTACCCTGATGTGTATCAAAATGCATAATTACAATGCAGCAATAAATGAATATATTAAAAAATTTAAAAAAGAATTTTGCACAAAAAAAGAAATTAAAAGAGACCAAAATAAATGGAAAGACCTTAATATTGTTAAGGTACCATACCACCCAAAGCATTCCAGAGATTTAATGTAATTTCTATCAAAATCTCAATGACTGTGCAAAATAGAAAAATCTATCTTAAAATTTATATGGAATCTCATGGGACCCAAAATTACCAAAACAGTCTTACAAACAAAGTTGGACAATACCTCCTAATTTCAAACTTATGACACAGATGCATAAAGTGAGATGCATAAACCAATGAAATATAATTGGGAGCCCAGAAATAAACTCTTGGATACTCTTGGATACCCTTAACAAGGGTGTTAAGGCATTTCAGTTGGGGAAAGGACAGTCTTTTCAACAAATAGTGTTGAAAAATTGTGTACTGCATGCAAGAGAATGGAGTTGGATCTTTACCTACTTTTTACAAAATTAATTCAAAATGGATCAAAGATCTATACAAAAAAGCTAAAAATATACAACTCTTAGAAGAAAACATGAGGGAAAGCTTCATGACATTAGATTTGGCAGTCATTCCTGAATATGTTAACAGAAGTACAGGCAGTAAGAGAAAAAACAGTTAAATTAGACTTCATCAATATTCAAAACCTTTGTACATCAAAGGACATCGTCAATAAAGTAAAAAGACAACCCACGGAATCAAGAAAATATTTGTGAGCTACTCCTTTTCAGAAGCCCCTCCCCTGTGCAGGAAATATTCTATTTTCTACTTTTCCTTGGCTTACAAGTAAACTTTCATAGTCTTACTCCTCTCCCCCAAAAAAGAAAATATTTGCAATCACATATTTAGTAAGGGATTAATAATATATATACACATATATATGTGGTATGTGTGCATATATATTATGCGTGTATTAAAATCTCTACAACTCAACACCAAAAACAACATTAAAAATCAGCAGCAGAGTTGAATAGCTATTTCTCCAAAGCTTTATAAGTGACAGGTAAGCATGTAAAAAGATCATCAATATCACTAGTCATTAGGAAAATGCGAATAAAAACCACAATGATATACCACTTTACACCCATTAGGATGGCTATTATTTTTAAAAGGGGAGAGAATAACAAGTATTGAAGAAGCTGTGGAGAAATCGGATATCTTATGCATTGCTCATAGGGATGTAAAATGGTGTAACTGTTGTGAAATCAATATGATGTTCCCCCCCCCAAAAAAAAATTAAGGATAGAATTACCATATGAAGCAGCAATTCCACTTTGGGCCAAATATCAAAAAAACGTTGGAAACAGATACTCTCAAAGATATCTGTACACCAATGTTCACAATAGCCTTATTCAAATCAGCCAAAATACTGAAAAACCCAAATATTCATTGACTGCTGAATGAATTAAAAAGAAGTGTTGTATGTGTATTTTAAATAGTGAGCATATTTTCCAATTCATGAACACAATGTGTCTCTTCCTTTATTTAGATTGTCTTTGATTTCTTTCACCCATATTTTGCAGTTTTCAGCATACAATTTCTTTACATGTTTTGTTAGAGGTGCACATAGGCATTTAATTTTGCTTTGTATTTGTCATTGTAAATGGGATTTTATTTTTAATTTCAGTGTCCATCACATGTTCATTGCTATTCTGTAGTTCATTGTGTATTGACATTGCCTCTTTGCCTAACTGATGGTAGTATTAGTAGTATTAGTTCTAGGAGGATTTATTATTTCATTGGTTTTCTTGTTTGATTGTTTGGGGGTTTCGGTTTCTGTTTCATTCTTTGGGATTTTCTGTGTAGAAAATCATGTCATCTGAAAATAGGAGCCGGGCGTGGTGGCGCATGCTTGTAATCCCAGTATTTGGGAGGCTGAGACCGGAGGATCCGGGTTCGCGGCCAGCCTCAGCTACTTAGTGAGGCCCTCCACAACTTAGTGAGACCCTGTTTCAAAATATATATATAATAATATCATCATATGAAAATAGGGATCGTTTTATTCCTTTCTTTCTGATTTGTATGCCTTTTATTCTTTATCTACCTTGTGCTGGCTAAAACTTTCAGTACTGTGTTAATTAGCCTTGATGAGAATGGACATCCTTGCCTTTTTCCTGATCTTAGGGAGAAAGCATAGTGTCTTTCACATTAAGCACAATGTTAGCTATACAATTTTTGTAGAAACTCTGTTTCAAGGTGAGAAAGTACTCCCTCATTGCTAGTTTTTCTGTAAGTTTTTAATCATGAATGAGTATTGAAATTTGTCCAGTGCTTTTTCTGCATTATTTGATATGATTGCATGGTCTACTTTTTCTTCTTAGCTGTTAATATGTATTATGTTGATTGATTTTCAAATATTGAGCCTGACTTGCATTTTTTAAACAACCCCATTTGGATATGGTGTATAGTATACACATAGATGCATGTGCATGCACACACATGTATTGCCAAGTTATATTAATATTATATTAGCCTATAATTCTTTTTTGTACTCTCTTTGTGACTTTACTTTCAAGTTAATACTAACTATAAAATGGATTTTGAAGTATTTTCTCTAGAAGATTTTATGTAGACTCTATGTTAAATTTTTCTGTAAACATTTCATAAAATTCACTAGCAAAACCATCTGGCCTGGAGATGTATTTTTCTAGAGTTTTTCTACTATAAATTGAATTTCCTTAAAGGTATTAGGATTGTTTAAATTATGTATTTTATATTTGGTTAACTGACATTTTGTAGTTTTTATCAGTTTGTCCATTTTATGTAAGTTACAATTTGTGCATTTGGAGTTGTTCTTAGTATTCCCTTATTTTTTGACATTAAGATCTGTATTCATATCCCTGTATCACTCTTGACGTTGGTCATTCCTATCTTTTTTAAGTCTTGTTTAAGCTATTTCAATTTTATTGACTTTTTTGTTTTTTAAGGAACATGTAAAACTGTGTGTGTATATGTGTGTGTGTGTGTGTGTGTGTGTATGTGTGTGTGTGTGTGTGTTTTCCAGTACTGGGGATTTTACCCAGGGGCATTCTACCTCAAACTACATCCCCAGCCCTGTTTTTTATTCTTTATTTTGAAACAGGGTCTCACTAAGTTGCAGAGGGCCTATCTAGCTGGGGCTGGCGGAGAAACGGGATCCTCTGGTCTCAGTCTCCCAAGTACTGGGATTACAAGCATGTGCCACCACGCCCGGCGAGTGGTTTTATTTTTTTAGATTGTTTTACTGATGCATTGCAATTATACTTCGATGTGAGGTTCAATGTGTTAAACATATACATAAACACAGTTCTTTGTGTATCTCCTTCTACATCCCACCTGCTCCCCCATATTAGTTAATGAGATTGGTAGTAATAACTTCACATATTGCCATGGTATCATTTGAACTATTTCCTTCTTCCCCTCCCTCTCACCCTAACCCCCTTCAACTACTTTATAGATTTTTTTGTATTATTTAAAGTCTCTTATGTTTCCTACTTTCCCTTTATCTTTCACAAAAGAGAGAAAACATACTACCCTTGATTTTCTGAGACTAGCCAATCTCACTTAGCATTATATTCTCCAGTTCCATCCATTTTCCTGAAAACAACATAATTTTGTTCTACTTTATGGCTGAGTAAAATTACATTGTGTGTGTATACTGCATTTTCTTTATCCATTCATGTGTTGATAGACACCTGAATTGGATCTATAATTTCGCTATTGTGAATTGTGCTGCTATCAACATGGGTATGCGTGTAACACTATAGTATTCTGGCTTTAGTTCTTTAGCTAGATCATTTGGTGGTTCCATTTCTAGTTTTTTGAGGAACCTCCAAACTGATTTCCATAATGATTGTACTAATTTACAATTAAACCAACAGTGTATAAGAGCCCCATATCCCTGCCACGATTTGTTACTGTTTGTATTCTTAATGATTACTATTCTAACTGAAGTTAGGTGGAATCTCAGTGTAGTTTTGATTTGCATTTCCTGATTACTAGTGATGTTGAGCATTTTGTCATATATTTATTGTCCAATTGTATTTCTTCTTTTCAGTCCAGTTGCCCATTTTTGATTGAGTTATTTTTTGTTTTAAATTTTGTAACTTCTTTATATATTCTTGATATTAGCTGGGAAAGATTTTCTCCATTCTGTAGGTGCTCTCTTTAAGCTCTTGATTGTTTCCTTTGCTGCACAGCTTTTTTAATTTGGTGCCATCCCATTTATTGATTTTCAGTTTTATTTTCTGAGCACTGGGGATCTTATTGAGAAAGTCTCTGCTGGTGCCTATATGTGGGAGGTTTGTTCCTATGGTTTCTTGGAATAATTGCATAGTTTCTAGTCTGATTTCTAGGTCTTTGATCTATCTTCAGTTGACCTTTGCGCAGGGTGAGAGAAGGGATTTAATTTCAGTCTTCTACATATGGATATTCAGTTTTCCCAGCACTATTTGTTGAAAAGGCTGTTTTTTTTCTCCAGTGTATGTGTTTGACATCTTATCAAAAACCAACTGACTACAAGTGTGTGGATTGGATTTGTTTCTGTATCTTCTATTCCATTGGTCTGTGTGTCTGCTTTTGTGCCAATACCATGTTGTTTTTGTTACTTAGCTCTGTAGTATAATTTGATATCAGATGTTCTGATGCCTCCAGTATGATTCATTTTGCTCAGAATTGCTTTGACTATTCTGGGTCTTTTGTTTTTCTCTATGAATTTTAGGACTGTTTTTTCTAGTTCTGTGAAGAATGTCGGTGGGTATTTTTTGTTTGTTGGTTGGTACTGGGGATTGAACCCAGGAGCATTCTGCCTCCAAGCTACACCCCCAGCCCTGTTTATTTTTTGTTTTGAAACAGGGTCTCACTAAGTTACTGAGGCTGGCCTGGAACCTGTGATCCTCCTGTCTCAGTCTCCAGAGTACTGGGATTAGAGGTGTGCACCACCACGCCCTGTTGTCATTGATACTTTGATAGGAGTTGTATTGAATCTGTAGATCACTTTGGGTAGTATGGCCATTTTAACGATGTTTATTCTGCCTACTCAAGAACATGGGAGTTCTTTCCATCTTCTAAGGTCTTCCTCAATTTCTTCAGTGTTCTGTAATTTTCGTTGTAGAGGTCTTTTACTTCCTTAGTTAAATTTATACATGAGTATTTTATTCTTTTTGAGGTTATTGTGAATGGAATTGTTTTCCACCTTTCTTTTTCAGTGAATTCATGGTGGGTATAGAAAAGCTATTGATTTCTCTAAGTTAATTTTGTAACTTTCTACTTTGTGTTGAATTTATTTATCAGCTCTAGAAGTCTTCTGGTTGAGTTTTTTATGTTTTCTAAGTATAGGATCATGTCATCTGCAAATAGAGATAATGTCACTTCTTTCTGTATTTGTATCCCTTTAATTTCCTCTCTCGCTTTATTAATCTGGCTAGAATTTTGAGTACTATATTGAGTAGGAGTGGTGATAGTTGGCAGTGTACCTTGGTACAAACATTATGGAAAACTATTTGCTTTTATGTATTAAAGTTGTACATCTGCTTATCTCTATGACTCATAAGCTTCACTTCTAGCTATATACCCTAGAACAGGAGGTCTCAAAATTTTGGGCCATAAACCATAGTAGGAAATATGCTTCACATTGTAATCCAATACCCACATACATGCATGTGTATATGCATGTCTTTGTATATGTGGGTATGCGTGTGTGTTTAAGCATATACACCACACATATGTATATGAAAAGCACAAAAGTTTTTAAAACTACAAGGAAGGCATCCTAATACTTTCTGTTCTTCTTTCACTACCTGTCTTAGTCCATTTTGTCTATATTAGTTCCTGAGATTGGGTACTTCATACAGTATAGAGATTCATTTCTTCCAGTTCTGGAGACCGAGAAGTCCAAGGTCAAGGGGCTCACATGAGGCATGGGCCTTCAACCCCATGGCAAAAGGTGGGAGGATAATAGAGCCTGCATGAGAGAGCCAGAGATTGAACCCATAGCCTTAAGCCCTTTTATAATCTGCATTAATCCATTCGTGAGGGTGGGGCCCTCATGATATCAACACCTCCCAGTAGGCCCACCTCCCAACACTGTTCCTAAGTTTCTAACACATGATTTTTGGAAATTAATTCTAAGACGTAATTTTGGGAGGATGCATTTAAACCATAGGACCATCTTATTAATTGGTTATGCTCTGTAATTTTTTAGCTATTTGTGTGTGTGTGTGCTATTGAGGATTGAACCTGGGGGTGTTCTACCTCCAAGCTATATCCTCAGCCCTATTTTTTATTTTCATTTTGAAACAGGGTTTCACTAGGTAGATGAGAGTCTCACTACTTGCTGAGGCTGTCCTTGAACCCGTCTCAGCATCCCAAGTACCGGATTACAGGCGTGCGCCACCACGCCCAGTTTTATGATCTGTAATTTGAAGAACACTATCCTAGAGAAAGCCTCATACATGTACCTGTTCATATACTAAGAAAAATGTAAAGTTATGTTAACAGTGACATTGTTCATAATAGCAACAGGTGGAAACAGAAATGTCCATGGATAAGTAACGGGAAGTACAGTCATGCAATGGAATATCGTACAGTAGTGAAAATGAACCAGAGCTATGCACATCAGCAGGGAGGAATTACAGAAACACAGCCATGTTGTATAAGAACATATAAAGTATAATTTCATTTGTATAAATTTTTAAAACATGATAAACTGAACTATATATTTAGATAAACATCTGTGCAAAAGTATTCTTTTAAGTGCCAGGTATAATGGTGCATGCTTGTAGTCCCAGCTACTTAAGAGGCTGAGGCAGAATTGCTTGAGCCCACAAATTCAAGACCAATCTGGGGAACATAAGCAAAACCCTTTTGTGGTATTGGGGATTGAACCCAGGGGCATTCTACCACTGGCCATACCATAGTAGGAAATATGCTTCACATTGTAATCCAGTACCCACATACATATGTGTATGCATGTCTTTGTATATGTGGGTATGCGTGTGTTTAAGAATATACACCACACATATGTGTATGAAAAGCACAAAAGTTTTTAAAACAATATCCTAACTACAAGGAAGGCATCCTGATACTTTATTTCTAATAAATAAAATAGGCATCCCTATTTTATTTTTCATTTGGAACAGAGTCTTGCTAAGTTGCCAAGGCTGGCCTCAAACCTGTGATCCTCCTGTCTCAGCCAACCAAGTGCTAGGATTAAAGGTGTGCACCACTGTGCCCAACTTAAAAATACTATTTTTATTAAGTAAGCAAATGACTGATGAATATTTCACATGGATGAACCTTTAAAACATTATTCTAAGTAAAAGAAACTGGTCCCAAAGGTCACATTTTATATGATTTTATTTATATTAAATGTCCAGAATAGGCACATCTATATGGAGAGAAATCAGATTAATGGTTGCCTAGGGCTGAGCATTTGAAGAAAATGGGCAGTGGCTATTAATGGATTTGGGATTATTTTGTGGGGAATGCCGAAAATGTTCTAAAATTGATTGTGGTGATGGTTGCACTACTCTACGTATATACTTCAAATACCATTCAGTTGTACTGTTTAAATGCATACATTTTATAGGAATTGTGTCTTGTTAATACTGATAATTTGAAAATTCAGGATAATAATTTTTGAGGGAAAAAGGGACTTGAGATCAGGGCAAGACACATAGTAGTCTTTGAGGGCATCAGTAGTAGCCTGTTCTTTACCTCCATGATACACATGTCAGTGGGTTTTATTATTATTGTCTATATACATGTGTTATAAATGCTTTGTAGTAATACTTACTTTTTTACGGGAAGCAATATATTTCATATTCTTATATGCCCATATTTATTGTGATTGAGTTTAACATAGAATATTGAATTTCTAGTATAAATCTAAATTAGGACTAGTTTTCATCCAGATATATCCCATTTTTAAAATTATTCTTTACATATTAAGATCTCCCAAAATATTTTAGAATAAAAGGCTGTCACATAATGTTCTCTGTATGTTAGAATACACTTAGCTATAACCTACCTCCTTTTCTTAATCACCTTTGCAACCACGCTAATTCACCTCTCATGTTATTTTAGCATTCCCTTAATTGGTTTCCTTGTTTCATGACTTGCACCTCTCCAATCAATTTTCCATTTTCCAGCCAGAAATATCTCTTGAAAATACAGATATCAGTATATTATTCCTCTGCTCAGAGTTCTTTGGTGGAATTTCATTTTCCACTGTATGGATTAAAAACTGCAATCTTTAAGGCTACTTTCCAAGGCCTATATAATTTGTTTCTGCTCTCTTTTTAGAGGCATTCACTGTTTTTACCACATACATCAGGTTCTCTTGCTGGCTTCTCTGGTCCTTTGTGCATGCCATTTCCTCTGCCTGAAGTGTTCTTCTTACTATCTTTACCTCTGTAACACCTACTAGTTTTTCAGGTAGCAGCTTAGATTTTTCTTCCTTTTAGAAGCTTTCCCTAACCTTCCTATCCCTCCTTCACCTGAGACTAAAATGCCCTTCCTATTGTTTCCGTAGTATTTTTGCATAATGTACCTATTCATTTAACTATGCAAAACTTACTGATATTTCTCTGTAAATCTGCAAATTATGCTAGGCAAGACTATTTTACTCACTGTTATAGCCCTATTATCTAACAATGCCTTGCCTCCATGATGAGTACTCAATAAATATTTGTTGAATTAATAAATGAATTCATTCAAGTAACTTTATGTAATTTAGGGGTATTTTAAATAACAGAAGAGTTAAATTATTACAAAATTAAGCTGCATACAGTTTTGTGCTTATTTCTTGTTTTTGTTCTTCCTTGTAACTCCACTAGATGAGTTTATGATGAAATTACTGACAAATTCAATCTGTTATTCAGGCTTGTGCACTAACTTAGTTGACATGATTTTAATATATTCTTTATTTTGTTATGAAAAACTGCTTTTATATTACCATTTATTATTAAATATACTGGGTTGTTATGCCTTTTATGATTTAATATGTTTAAAGAAGCTGAAACCCCTTTCAAAGGAAATATACAAAAATCCGTCTTATTTCTATTTCCTTTTAAATTTCTGAGGTTTATTCTATAAGTATAGATTCAGGCAAATATGCCTTAGTCTTTATGTTGGCTAATATGTTTGCTATTCTAACTATAATGCTAAATGTAAACTATAACAAAAATGTTATTTTTATCTTGTGTACCAGAAAGATCTGAAATAGAAATGTCTAAAAATTGGAACAAAAACACAAGTAATATCTCTATTCAAGGTAGTTGTAATTTAAATTTATCTATGAAAAAACTAGAAGAGAAAAATAGGAAACATAAGGGACATTAAATAATGCAGAGAAAGATCTGAAGAGTAATTGAAGGGGATTAAGGAAGGGAGTTAAGGAGGGGAAGAGGGAGAATTGAAGAAGGAAGCAGTTTAAATAAAACTATGGCAATATGTGAAGGTATTACTACCAACCTCACTAACTCATGTGGGCAAGCAGGAGGGGGACAGCAGGGAGCAGTGTAGGAGGTGCAGGGAAATACACAAAGAGCTGTGTGCATGTATGTTTTTAGTCACATTGAACTTAACTAGGGTGTATAATCGCAATGTGCTAATAAAATAATTTTTAAAAAGTAAATACAGACATTTAGAACTTAAAAATATATATATATAAGGGGTGATTTTCATTAAGGTGGAGGTTTGTGAATAATTTTGCTAATCTTCTCTTTTTCTTAACATTTCATTGAGAAAAATTTAAGCCCAAAATTATGGGTTTAAAAATCTAATTATTTTTCTAGCTCTGATTGTATCTGAAATCATATACCAAATAATGTCTGGGTAAAACCACTCTCCATTTAAGAATAGCAAATTACAGTTCATCTCTTTTTCATTTTTAGTTCAGTTTAATAGAAGGGAATAAAGTCTAAGACCTTTTTTTTAAAAAACATCCTTATTATAAAAAGCGTGGAGATTTCTAGGAAAGTTGATTTTTAGCAAAGCAGTAATATTACATCAGACATTTTTTCATTTACATAATCTATTTTAGAAGGTTCAAATTCCAGATGTGTACTTAACTGTTACCTTGGTCAAATTAACATCAATATTCTGTCCCCTCATTGATAAAATGGGAATCATACTAATACCTACCTCAAGGGGCTGTTGAGTGTAATATGAAAATGTCACTAAAGTACTTATCTAGTAACAAATAGTTAAGGGTTAGATAATAAATTATTTACCTGTCATCTTAATCTAATTGCCATAGCATTATTGGCAAAAGAAAGGTTCCCCCACCCTTCACCCCTAGGGAGGAAGGGAGGGAGGAGAGGGAAGTGGAGGGGGAGGGGAGGGTCAGGAGAAGGGAGGGGAGGGAGGGAAGGGAAGAAAGAAAAGAGAAAGGAAGGGTCGGGAAGGGATAAAGTGATAGGAAAGGAAGTAGGATACCTGAAACAAGGAATTGTATAAGGTGCTGGAGTAGACACATCAGAGAACATAAACCCCAAAGCATTCAGCTTTTGTGTGTGTGTGTGTGTGTGTGTGTGTGTGTGTGTTACTGGGGATTGAACCCAGGGGCATTCTACCTCTGAGCTACACTCCCAGCCCTAGTTTTTATTCTTTATTTTGAAACAGGGTCTCACTAAGTTGCAGAGGGCCTCTAAGTAGCTGAGGCTGGCCACGAACCTGTGATCCTCCTGTCTCAGCCTCC
>PVJS01056420.1:0-12349 GCA_004027185.1 Glis glis | reverse complement strand
CTTCATATAGTAAAACCTAAATTTAAATGTAAGTTTCATGTTGTGATTGTTAATTTTCTAAATCAAGACACCAGTGTACAAGCCAGGTATGGTGGTGAAGGCCTGTAATCTTGGTACTTGGGAGGCTGAGACAGGAGGATTGCAGGTTCAAAGCCAGCCTCAACAACTTAGCAAGACCTTTAGCAAATTAGCCAGATCCTGTTTCAATATAAAAAGTAACATTTTTTTCTCATACATGGAAACTAGAGAGAAATTGGGAAACAAAAGGAACTTCAGATAAATGAGGAGAGATAACAGCAGGATAGTTGAAGGGGATTTGGGAAAAGAGCTGGGGAAGGGGAAGAGGGAGAACCGAAGGAAATAGTTCAAACAACTCTTTGTACATATGTGAAGCTATCAATACCGATTTCAATATTATGAACAGGGAGGAGGAGGGTGTGAGGTGAGATCTATAGAGAAACACACCAGGTGCTGGTACATGTTTCTATCACTAAATCTCAATAGGACGTATAATTACAATGCACCAATAAAAGCATATTTAAAAAGAAAAGCAATATTTCAGTATTAAATAAATAAAAAATAAATAAAATAATAAATAAAAAATTATTTCAGTATTAAATAAAATAAAAGGGGCTGAGGGTAGAGCTCAGAGGTAGAATGCTCCTGGATTCAATTCCCACTATCACCAAGAAGTTGACACCAGTGTATAAATCACCAGAAACAAGTGTCCCTCCTGTTTTTTTCCTGAAATGGCATGTGAACCAATATTGTTCACTATGTGCAAAATAAATTACAACATACTACTCTCTCTTCCTCATCTCTCTCGAATTTCATCTTCCTCCATACAGAAAAATAAATGTACAGACACTCTTTATACAGAGCCCATCAATTTCCACTGGCATTCAAGAATGGCAGGAAGAATGTAACAAAAATTGGACAAATGTTCTTTTTCCTCTTTGACCCCTCTTCTGCTGCTACAGGTTGCTAATTTATCAAGTTATAATGAAGGGAAGGAGTGATGAGATGAGTGGGAGCTTGTCAAGTCACCCTGCTAGATGTCATAGGAGATAAAGAAACGATGCCACGATCATTTCCTTCTAAAACTTGTAGCCTGGCATCAATAGTCCAACAGATAAAACAAGGGATATGTAAAATCAATTGCTGAATTGAGTAGGTCGAATATTCTATAGAAAGTTTCCATATATTTAGGGTACAAACACATAGTAGAGCTTCAAGTAGTTGGGATATTGGATATGGCATTTCCAAAGGCAGAGATTTCACTGATCCACAAAACTCATGCTTCTCATATATTCAGCTTCAGACCTTATAGCTAGTTTGTTCCTCATACGCTGCGAACTTTATCGAGCATAATGCCACCATGTGCTGAAGGAAATCTATCAGGTGAAGGGCAGGTGCAACTTGATTTCCCCATTGTTATTTCAGTCCAATATTACATGGTATCTTGCAAATTGTACAGAGGATCTCTGACCAAAGAAATGCAAAGTACCTGTTCAGAATCAGCGTGGTGACCCATACTCTTAAGAAAGAAATGCCCTTAACCAGGCGTGGTGGCATATGCCTATAATCCCATTACTTGGGAGGCTGAGACAGGGGGATCACATGTTTGAGGACAGCCTTGCAACTTAGTGAGACCCTGTTTCAAAACAATAACAAAAAAGGGCTGGTGGTATAGTTGAGAGGTAGAGAGGTACAATGCTTCTGGATTCATTCCCCAGTATAAGAAGGAAAGAAAGAAGAAAGAAAAAAAGAAAAGGAAAGGAAAAGAGAAGAGAAGAAAAGAAGAGAAGAGAAGAGAAGAAAAGAAAAGAAAAGAAAAGAAAAGAAAAGAAAAGAAAAGAAAAGAAAAGAAAGGAAAAGAAAAAAGAAAAGAAAAGAAAAGAAAAGAAAAGAAAAGAAAAGAAAAAAAGAGCAAGAGAAGGCTCAATCACACTATTTTTAAGTATAAGGAAACTGAAAAATAAGGAAGCTTAGTTTAGTTTTGTATTCATGTTTGTACCCCTAGTCATCCCCAAAGGAGCAGGATTTAAAACTCAAGCTTGCAATTGGTGCATGATTTATAACCCAGTTCATGAATGAAGTTCTTCTATTTCCTCTTGGATAGGAAACATACACTTGGGGGGATGAGCATGTGGAGACCAGGAGAATGTGGTCAGAAATAATCAACATTATCAGGACATGTATTGACCCAAAACTTTGTTTTTGTGATGTTAGATTTTAACTCAGAGTTCTGAGCTGACTGGATAAGATGGTTCCCACATTGAACTCCTAAACTTAAATGTGTGTTGTTAGATTCCAGTTAATGCTTTTTGCAATATAACCATAGAGTGTTCTATGAACCTAGGACAGGCATGATATAATTCCGAGTCCTTTGCACTAATGAAAAATTTTACTCACAAATAGAAAAATAGTGCTATCCTCTCTTCTGATGGTTAATGTGTAGCACTAGTTTTATATATGAAAGATTCCATGTTTTTCTTTTTATTTAGAATACCCCATAGCGCATATGGAGTGTACAAGGAGGCCAGCAAACAGGCACACACATCAAACACACTATTCCCTCACAAAGTTTAAGAGAACCTCTGTAAATTTTTTTCTGAGCCTTTCCTCATGTTGATTACATCTAAAACCACATATTTTGTTTTCATCTCTGACAGAGTCTTATATCTGCAATTCAAGCTCTCTGCCTGAAGATTAGATTAGGGATAAGGAAGCAACCCTTTTTAAAAAGCTCTAATATGATCTCTTTTTCACATCACATCAGCTCAAGTATAGGTGGGCTGGTGACTCAGTATAAGGCAAATGTATCAGGAAGTTACATACCTTCTTCATAAATCTCTTTCACACCATCATATTTAACATGTCAGCCTATCCTCCCCAGGTAAATGAGTTCAAAGGTTATATCTTTTTTTTTTTTTTGCAGTACCAGGGATTGAACGCAGGGGTGTTCTACCTCCACGCTACGCCCCCGACCCTATTTTTTATACTTTATTTTGAAACTGGGTCTCATGAAGTTGCGGAGGGCCTCACTAAGGAGAGAGAGAGAATGAGAGCGAGAGACAGGGAGAGAGAGAGAGTGAGAGAGCTGAGGCTGGCCGCGAACCTGGGTCCTCCGGTCTCCGCCTCCCAAAGTACTGGGATTACAAGCGTGCGCCACCACGCCCGGCCAAAGGTTATATCTTATGGGCCTTCTGTTGTTACCCATATCACAATTGAAAATAGTAAACACATCATGAAGATGGAAATTGTTTTAGCTATGCTTTTTTCTGATCCCACATTTTTATTTATTTCATTTCCTATTTTGTTATATCCACTCTTCCCTTTCCAGGTTCAATTAGCCTAAATCTAGTAAAATAACAGTTTAGCTAGGTGTGGTGGTATACCCCTATAATCCCAGTACTTGGGAGGCTGAGACTGGAGGATCACAGGTTTGAGTATAGTCTCAGTAGTGTGGCAAGACTCTTAGCAACCTAGGGAGATCCTTTTTCAAACAACAAAAAATTAAAAAAAAAAGCCAGGGCTGTGGTTCGGAGGTAGAATGTGCCTGTGTTCAATCTCCAATTCCACAAAACAAACAAACAAACAAACAAACAAACAAACAAATAACAGCCTATTTTGAAGCTGGAACAATTTGACTCCATTAAAAAATTTCTTGATTGTAACCGGGCGTGGTGGCGCACGCTTGTAATCCCAGTACTTTGGGAGGCGGAGACCGGAGGATCCGGGTTCAAGGCCAGCCTCAGCTCTCTCTCTCTCTCTCTCCCTGTCTCTCTCTCTCCCCCCCCCTTCTCTCTACCTAGTGAGGCCCTCCGCAACTTTGTGAGACCCGGTTTCAAAATAAAGCATAAAAAAATAGGGCCGGGGGTGTAGCGCGGATGCAGAACACCCCTGGGTTCAATCCCCAGTACCGAAAAAAAAAATTCTTGATTGTCAAGTGGAAAAGAACTACCAAGATAGTGAGTTGTGTCTTTTACATATAGACAGCATGACATAATAGAAAGAGCTTTGAAAATCAATAGAACTGGGTTTAAAATTCAAATATATATAGCATTTCCTATGTCAATTATGCTTGAATAAAGTGGTTTTCTAAAAAAGGAAACTGAGTTAAGCTTGGTGGCCCACTCCTATAATCCCAGGGAGGCTGAGATAGGAGGATCACAGGTTCAAGGGTAGCAACTTAGAGAGAACCTCAGCAACTTAGCAAGCCCCTGCTTCAAAACAAAACATAACATGGCTGGGAGTGTAGCTCAGAGGTAGAATGCCCCTGCGTTCAATCCCCAGTACCACAAAAAAAGGAAACTGAGCCAGACCTGTTGGCACAGGCCTGTAATCCCAGCTATTTGGGAGGCTGAGGAAGGAGTATTGAAAGATCGATTGAGGCAAGTCTGTGTAATTTAGTGAGACCCAGTTTCAATATAAAAAAACTAAAATGAAGGGCTGGGAATGAGGTAAAACCCTTGAGTAGCCCCAGCTAAAATAAAAACGAGAAGAAAGGAAACTGAAACAATGTAGTAGTATAACTTTGGGCAAGTTATTTAGTTTCTTTAACGTCAGTTTCCCCATCTGCAAAATGGAGAAGATAATATAGTTATTGTCAAAATGTAAGACATCATGCCCAATGCTTACTAAATCGTAAATTAATAATAAGTAAGAATCATAATTATTTGTGTGTGTGGTACTGAGGATTCAACCCTGGGGCATTCTACCACTAAGCTGAACCCGCAGCCCTATTAAAATTTTATTTTGAAAGCAAGTCTTGCTAAGTTACCATGTGCTGGCCTTGAACTTGTGATCCTCCTGTCTCAGCCTCACAAGTACTGGGATTACAGGCTTGGGTCACTGTGCCAGGCTCATAATTAGTGTAGATGATTAAGCACTCAAAGTCTAAGTTAGAGCCAGTAATGGATAGACTCCAAAAGCCTAAATCCTAGATTCTGAGTAGCTGCTTAGAAATTTAACAACTTTTTCTGTAGTGATTACCGGAAAGATGCTTAAGTTAGAGTAGGGCATAAATTATATGGGAAGAAAATCAGCAGTTGAAGCCTGAATCTGATTTTGACACTTAGTTGATGGCAAGCCTTTGGTCTGGCTTTGAACCTCACATCTAGAGCTGTGAGGATGTTCTGGGAATTTGTAGATGTACATCCAAAACGCTAAATTACTTTGGAAAACTCTGATTATTTTCTTTTTGCTAAAGAAACCAGACTAAACTCCCAGAGCTAAGGAAGTAGAACAAGGCCAAAGACAGACTTCTCCATGAAAACAATGAAGTCAGCATGCTTAGAAGTAAGATTTAACAAACCAAACCTAATTTACATTCCCAAATCCATTTTTCAACCCTTAATATAATTTCACACCCACAGGAGAGCTACATGAAATTAAAACTTTACAAACAAATTTTGAGATAAGAAAACAAATTTCCTCTTTATAATTGATGCTTTGAAACTTTGCAGTAAAAAGATAATCAAATGATCGCTTTTCTTGTTCATATTTTCTTATTTTTTATTGGTACATTTTAATTCTACATCATAGTGAGGTTCAGAGTGATAGAAACACACACGCACACAGCATTCATTGTGTGTTTCTGTGTCCTACCCTGCTCCTTCCTCCTCCCCATAGATAATATTTACATTGATATATATTCATGTATGAATGAAAAAATATTTGAATAGTTTCCATCATCAGATCTCCCCTTTCTCCTTCCCATCTCTCTCTACGGATCCCCCTCCCCCATTCCACTAGTGTCTCCCCTCATTTCTCTGAAGTCCTCTTTGTTTCTCGGTTTCTCTCTATCTTCCACAAATGAATGAAAACATATGGCCCTTTTTCTGTGACTGGCTACTCTCAGCATAGTATTTTCAAGTTCTACCCATTTTCCTTCAAATGGCATGAGTGTGTTCTTTTTTTATGGCTGAGTAGAGTTCCATTGTGTGTATATATCCTAATTTCATAATCTCTTCATCTGTTGATGGACACCTAGGCTGGTTCCATAGTTTGGCTATTGTGAATTGTGCTGGTATAAACATGGAAATGCATGTATCCCTATATTAATCTGACTTCAATTTCTTTGGAAAGATCCCCAAGAGTGGTATGGCTGGATCATATGGTGGCTCCATTCCCAGTCTTTCAAGGAACCTCCACACTGATCTCCATAGCAGCTTTACTAATTTGCAATCCCACCAACAGTGTATAAGGGTTCTTATTTCCCCACAACCTTACCAGAATTTATTGTTGTTTGTATTCTTGATGGTTGCCATCCTAACTGGAGTTAGATGAAATCTTAGTGTGGTTTTGATTTGTATTTCCCTGATTGCTACTGATGTTGAACATTTTTTCATATATTTATTGGTTATTCATATTTCTTCTTTTGAGAAGTGTCTATTCAAATCCATTGCCCATTTATATTGGTTTCTTTGTTTAGTATTAAGTTTCTATTTATTCTAGATATTAATCCTCTATCAGATGAATAGCTGTTGAAGATTTTGTCCCATTTTGTAGGCTTTTACTTTAGATTCTTGATGGTTTCCTTTGCTTCAGGAAGCTTTTTAATCTGATGTCATCCAATTTATTGATTTTTGTTTTTATTTACTGAGCTTTGAAGGTCTTATTTAGGAAATCTCTACTGGTCCATATGTTGGGGAGTTGAGCCTATGCCCTCTTCTAGAAGTTGCAAAGTCTCTGGTCTAATTTCCATGTCTTTTTATCCATCCTGAGTGGAGTCTTGTGCAGGGTGAGAGGTTGGGGTTTGAGTCCATTCTTCCAGATATGGTTAACCAGTTTTCCTAGCACCATTTGTTAAAATGACTGTCTTCCCTGGCATATGTTTGGCCACTTTGTCAAAGATGAAGTGGCTGTAGGTGTAAGGGCTTGTTTACCACTTGATCATTGTTTTTTGAAGTGTTTCCTATTCTTTGTTCCAACATAAAAGTAAGTTAGTGTATGCAAATTTTACTAGATTAGACTTAACAATTTCAAGTGGCACCTTAAGAGAGGAGTGCGTTTGGGCGATTCACTATCAATTTTCACCATTATATGTGTCCCAAATATTTCCAAGTTCCCAGGGGTGACTCTAAATGAAAAGAGTGGGAGAAAGATGGTATCTGTATCCAGTGTATTCAAGCAGCATGCATAATGGAGATATCACAGGATTTGGGGAGGAGCCAGCATGATTAACCTTCATGCCCACATTTTCCACATGCTGGTTTAGCCTAGGGTTTTACTCTGGCCATACATGTTTTGCCCAAATCCCAGTAAGAATTAATTTATAACCCAGTGTAATCAATCTTAATATCTCTTCTCAATTGGACTATGTCATAGGGATTTTCAAATTTGGTGATTTTCAGAGGTCAGACAGTTTTAAATTTCTTGAGGAATTTTTCTCCTAGGAAAGACCAAAACAGATCCACAGATGATATTTCTCAATGTGCACATCTTACAACTGAAACTAGAACCAAGATGGTTATTAAAAAGTAATTCTCCGACAAATATGATCCAGGTCATGCTCTGTCTTCTGAAAAAAACAGCCCTGTTCTCGCTTCAGATTGCAAAATGTCCTCAGTATTTTGCTTAATCCAATTTCATGGTCTGAAACTGAAGGAAGTTTACTCTATCCTCCATGACCAAAGGGACCTTTCAGCAAGGTGGACAGAGCAAAGAGGAGCAGCCCCAAATCTAACGCATGACCTCCCACTTGGGATAAGTTGGGCTCCAAATCTACTTTCTCTAATTTATCCAGATTGGTTATTCAGATTGGCCAATTCACAGTCTAGTCAGTCATGGGCACACTCTGTTTCAGCTAGGTAGTTGTTCAACTTTAGTCCAGATAAGTTGTTGGAGGTCATAGACCTTCAGAGGAAAATTCTGCCTTGATATGGACGTTTCCTGCTTTTGATAATAAAACTAGATATTTCTATTACTAGTGGTCTTCCTCTGAAAAACAAATGGTAGGTCAAGTGACTAAACTTTCTTTTATTAGACTGAATTCATTTCATGAAGTATTAAAAGTCAATACCACCCACTTTTAACTCTAGCTTCATTAGAAAAGAGAGAAGCATTCAGAATAAGAAGATGTCAGGATTAAGAGGAAAAAAGGTTTAATAAAAGCAAAATCATATTCCAATCCAAACTAGACCCAAGAATGCAGAAGCAGGATGCTATTATCATGGGAATATTGGAAGGAAAAGTCATCTAAGTATATCTTTAAATGAATAAAAGCTTTGATATAAGAATAAATAGGCACCCCTTATTGATCGTCTTTCTGTGCTCCCTCATTACTCCCTTTCCCCATCTCTAGTGATTTCTATTTCCATTCTGTTCTTACAAAGGTGATTTAATGTTTTTCGCAAGTGAGAGCATGTGATATTTTTCTTTCTGTATCTGACTTGTTTTATTTAACATAACGATCTCCAGTTCCATCCATATTACTAAGAATGACATGATTTCATTATTTTAAAGGCCAAATAATACTCCATTGTGTAAATATACCATATTTGCTTTACGTTTTCATCCACGGAAGGGTATCTGGGTTGTTTCTATATTTTGGCTATTGTGAATAATGCTATAATAAACATGGATGTGCAAGTATCTTTTTGGTACAAAGATTTCATCTCCTTTGGATATATACCTAGTAATGGAATTGCTAGATCATATGATAGTCCTCTTTTTAATTTTTGGATGAAACTCCATACTCTTTTCCATAATGGCTGTACTAATTGGATAAAGGGCACCAAAAACACAGAGTGGAGGACTCATTCTGGTTCTTACTTAGTAAAATAGGGAAACTACTGAGCAAAACAACCTATTATATATTTTACAATGACTAGAAAAGTAGAATATGAAATTCCTAACACATAGAAATGATTAATAGTTGAAAGAAGGAAATGCCTATTACCCCAATTTGATTAATACACATTGTATACATGTATGGAATTACTATAATATACCCTATAAAGATATACAAATTTCTTTTTTATGGTACTGGTGATTGAACACAGGGGCATTCTACCTCCGAGCTACATCCTCAGCCCTTTTTATTTTTTGTTTTGAAGCAGGGTCTTGCTAGGTTGCTGAAAACCTCACTAAGTTGCTGAGGCTGGCCTCGAACCTGTGATCCTTCTGTTTCAGTCTCCCAAGTACTGGGATTACAGGCATGCACCACCAAGCCTGACGAAAATAATACAAATTTAAAAATAAATAAATATAAAAATGAATTAATAGGTACCAAGAAAATATAAATCGAAATCAAATATGGGCTTTTTTTAAAAAATCCCTGTTTGTGAGCTTTTTCTTCTCATAATCTAATTAGGAATACTTAATTGTAAAATTAAATATTTTACAATATTAACTGTAAAATATTTAATTGTAAAAATACATATTTTATTATATTTAATTGTAATATACAATAGCAATATTTAATTGTAAAAATACATCTGATAAATAATAAATTTGTCTATCTTCTACATGCTGTTTAGTTTTCAGCATACAATTTGGTCCAACACTTTAAATAGATTAGACATTCAGGTTATTACACTTTTAGTGTGTGTGTGTGTGTGTGTGTGTGTGTGTGTGTGTGTGTGGTACTGGGGGATTGAACCCAGGATCATTCTACCTCTGAGCTACACCCCCAGCCCTCTTTATTTTTCATTTTAAAACAGGGTCACTCGAGCCAGGCATAGTGGTGCAGGCTTGTAATCCCAGTACTTGGGAGGCTGAGATGGGAGAATCGCAGGTTCATGGCCAGCCTCAGCTACCTAGTGAGGCCCTCTGCAACTTAGTGAGACCCTGTTTCAAAATAAAGAATAAAAAAAGTACAGCTGGGGGTGTAGCTTGGAGGTAGAATGCCCCTGGGTTCAATCCCCAGTTCCGCAAAAAAAAAAAAAAAAAAAGCAGGGTCACTCTAAGTTGCTGAATGTCTTGCTAAGTTGCTGAGGCTGGCCTCAACCCTACAGTCCTCCTCTCTCAGTCTCCCAAGTATGACCCTTAATTTTCTGTGATTGGCTAATCTGACTTCACATAAGGTTCTCCAGATCCATGCTGTCTAATATGCGGAAGCTAGTGGATAATCGGGATACCAGAAGGGCTTCAGATAATAGAGGAGAACTTCACTGGAGCCAGGGAGGTAGTCTAGGGGAAGGGGAGGGGGGAGAGGCAGGATCAATGAAGGAATTACTTCCACTGACATTATGTACATATGTGAGAATACCAATGCCAATCTCAATACCCTGTATGGGGAAAGGAGGGGAATGAGGAGGGAGCTGGGGGAAAGTCCGCCAAGTGCTTTACTATGATTTACATTATGATGTGAGACTATAATGCACCAATAAACATATATAAAAATAAATAAATAAATTGTTCGACTTTTAAAAATAAATCAATGATCTATGATCATTTAGCCCTTGTCCTCTTACTGTCAGAAAATGGCCGTGTCACCTCATGAGTTTCAAATTCCCATCATAGAATTCATGATGTGACTTCTGTCCAATTCATAATTTGGCTTTTCCACTTCATGTTCCATATGCCCACAACACCAAACAAGTAGAAAAAAATATCCAACTTACAAGTCATCTAGTATCACCAAAAAAGGTCAAATAGTAAAAATAGTATACCATTATCATTACTTTTATCCTATGAGGTTTTAAATTTTATTTTATTGTATAAAACAAGTCATCAGCTTATAAGAGATACTCGAATCTTATCTGTCAAGTAAAGTTTGAAAGAATTTTAACTAAGTAATTACAACAATTTTAAAGTCCTTCATCTGTTGATGAGAATGTGGAGAAAACCTTATTGTCTACTATAAGCAGTATGATATTGAACAAATTATTTTGGAAGGAATAAATACATTGTCAGAAAGCAAGAAAGGAATTGAGAGGCTTTTGACTTGATGGCAAACATTTGCATGTATTTGAGGTCCCCTGTGAGATAGTAATTATAACATCCAAGATGCAACTGAGCTTGAATTGGCAGGCCCATTTCCCACTCTAAGCACAAGTCATGCTTGACCCACATAACTGATCATGGCAATAATTTAAACTATGACTTTTTCACTAGATAATTAGTGAAGTGCCTAACCCATACCCAAGTTTCCAGCATCTGGATAGACTTGACCTGGGTTAATATCTTGTACTTCTGACTATTTTTCAGGAACTCTGCATTTTGATTCCTGGCTGATGCAAGTGCAGCTGTTGCTACAAATGAAAATGACACCTCTGAAGCACGTACTGTTCTCCTACTGCTTATCTCCCAAAGGCTAAACCAAAACACCCCACTTGAATTTTCAAATCCCATATAGCATCTGGATATATAAATATTAGTGACAGTCAAGCCACTAAATAGTACATCCACTTTGGGATTCACATGCCACCAATTACCATAATTATTTAGCTTCATCATACTCTATCCATAGCTGATGAGCCCCACATGTCTTTTTTTTTTGCCGGGAAGATATCCTAAAAGCTTAGCTCACCTTCTCAAATCTGGAAACTTATACCTCAGGATGACCTGAATACATTCTCCTGCCTTTATATTGGCCAAACTGTTTCCCTGGCACTAGATATGGCGCATAGCATTCAGTACATGATCATATGTGTGTGAATGTTGTATTAGAGCACTTAGCATCAATTTACATTTTGGGATTTGTTTTTACATGGGCACAGTTGGCATATTTCTTTCCTATTCTTACAAGGTAACTGTAGCAAAGCCCAGTAAATCAAAGTCTGCTATAATATTGGAGCCCTTGGGAGAAGTCTGAAGTGTGCCCTGGTATGGAGAGATTGTTGAACGATTTCAAAATGACATCTTTTAATATTTCCCAATGAATAATGCATGTACCTTAATCCTCAAGCTTTGTTAGGCAGCAGGGAGGAGTGAAAAGTGCACTGGACGAGGCATTGAGAGACGAAGGTTCTAGCTATTTCTCTTCCAAAGACTCACAGAGGTACTTGGTCTAGTCACTTCAACCCAGAGCCTCAGTTTTCTTAATTGTATGGTGAAAACTGTCAATCTGTTTCACTTCCCAAAGCATAAAAGTCTCAGCTGTGTACCAGTGCTCCTATGAGTGACAGGATTGGGATCTGTGTCCGACAAGTTTTTCTTCTCTTACTGGGCATACGTAGACTGATTCTTGAGAGACAAGCCTTAAGAGACAGACTTTGAGAAGGCCATTTTAATGGGTAGGAGTAATGGGGCCATCTGTGGCCTTGCCTCTTGGTATTGGATGGGGGTCAAGAAATGGAGTTAAATTCCCTGTCTGGTTCTGGGTATTTGATGAAAATGTCTAAAAGAGGAAGACATACAGCATGCTTCTTTCTCCTCTCCATTTCCGTTACCTAGT
>PVJS01056419.1:0-12349 GCA_004027185.1 Glis glis | reverse complement strand
TTTTAAGAGAAGTAAGCCTTTATTTCCCTGTTGCAAATAAAGCTGAGTTGGTTGCTTTTTTGGTGATCAGTCGAAGAGACCAAATCCCATATCCTCATCCGACTCCTCGGACTCTTCCTTGGCCTCGGCCTTGGCTGGGGCAGCCGCAGCAGCAGGAGCAGCAGTGGTAGCAGCAGCCACAGGGGCAGCAGCCACAAATGCAGATGGATCAGCCAAGAAGGCCTTGACCTTCTCAGCATTAAATACCAGAAAATCATATGAATAAGGTACGTATAAATGAACATTTCCTTCTTGAAGAGCATTTCTTCCTTGTTTCTTAGAGAAACCTGTAAACAGCCTTATTAAATGTAATTTGCTGCTGCATAACAAATGTATTAAATTACTACAAATTCAGTGTCTGAAGACAACAAATGTACAGTGTCATAGTTCCTGTGGGCAAGAAGTCTGGTCATGGCTCACTTGGTTCCTCTGTTTAGTTCTCATACGGCTGCAATGGAGGCGCTGGCCAGACCAGAGCTGCGTTTCCATCAGATGCTTCAGTAGGAAATATCTCATGTTCATGTGCGCACGGTCATCAGCAACCTTCAATTCCTGTGGCTATAAGAGGAGTAAAACCTTGTTTATTTCACTGAGCATATTTTAAGGTTCTTCTATGCTGTGACATGTATCTGCACATTTACATTCTTTATATGGTAAAACAATGTCCCATTTTATGGATATATCACATCTTGTTTATCCATTCACATTAGTATTTGGGTTATTTCTGTAAATATACACATTTTCATTTCTCTTGGGCAGGTGATTTTTGGAGAAATTTAATGCAGATTTGTTTGGACTTTTCTTTTGCTTCATAGTCAGTTCTGACATTTTATGCTACATATCTGATGTAACCAAAAGTTAAGTCCTTATTAGAGGGAGCATTCACCATGAGATCATGCTACTTTGCATTTGATTTCCATGGTTGATTTCCTTTGATTAAACGTGATTCATACATAGGATTTGAATGGAAATGGAATTCGGTACTGAGGGCATAATTTTCAAATAAATGCGAAAACTTCTGTTCCTTGTAAGGCGGTAACTACTTCTCTGCGGCATTAGAAACATGCTGATTTATGGCACGTTTCGTGAAGATACTAGAAATGTTTAAGACATGCAAAGTCAATCATATGATACTAAATGTTTTTACATCTCTACTTACAAAAGTAATAGAAAATCACATTAAGAAGGAACATTAAAGCACATTCAATATTCCTCTCTATTTTCAATTGTATTAAAATGGCACAATACTTATATCAATGATTGAAAAACATATTACTTATGAGGAAACTTCCTATATTCTTATAAATTAAGTGATAGTGATTAGAATAAAATCTCATTAACTCGGACTTCAGTGATCCAGAACATGCAACGATCTAGAAAATGGCTAAAATGAGATTTAAATGCATAGTGCTTATAAAGATAAGTTTTTCAATACAAGTAAATTACATAATGGTTATGGACTGAATGTTTGTGTCTCCAAAAATTCATGTGTTGAAGCCTTACTCCCCAATGTGATGGCATTTGGAGGTATGAACTGTGGAAAACAATTAGGTTCTGATAAATTCTTGAAGGTGGGGTTCCCATGAAGGGATTATTGTCCTTATTGGAAGAGTAAGAGACAAATGCTTGCTTTCTCCACCATGTTAGAACACACTGAAAAGATCATTTGCGCCGGGCGTGGTGGCGCACGCTTGTAATCCCCAGTACTTTGGGAGGCGGAGACCAGAGGATCCGGGTTCGTGGCCAGCCTCAGCTCTCTCGCTTTCTCTCTCTCTCTCTCTCTCTCTCTCTCTCTCCCCTTAGTGAGGCCCTCCGCAACTTCGTGAGACCCGGTTTCAAAATAAAGTATAAAAAATAGGTCCGGGGTCGTAGCGCGGAGGTAGAACGCCCCTGTGTTCAATTACTGCAAAAAAAAAAAAAAAAGATCATTTGCGGCTCTGGGAGAGAGCCCTCACCCGACCTTGGTCCTGCTATCTCCTTGTTTTGGACTTCACAGCCTCTAGAACTATGTGAAATAAATGTCTGTTATTTAAATCACTATGGTATTTGGTTAGAGTGACCCAGGCAGAGTAAGGAGTAGCATGTTTTTAATCATCATCAATATTTTCAGTAATTTATATTTAGTACAGATAATTTCTAAGTTGATTACAAATTACTTTTATGAATACATTAGAGAAAATTCTGAACTATTTATACTTGTTATACTCTTTTGATACCATTTTATATACTAGTAGTAATTTAGTCTGATTGCTTTATTATAGTCTATCACACTGACTTCCTGTACTGCTGACTTGTCTTCCTCCAAATTTGTTTGAATTACTAAAGTTTATTATAGTTGTGTCTTTGTTTAACATATAAGATGTTTTGTAAGAAAATAATTTTTTGACTTGAAAGATGAACTCACCATATCATGTTCATGATAAGGTATATTTTTGAGGATCTCACAGAATACCTTCTAAAATGGTTTCCCTCCAAGTTGTTTTTACATTTATTTCATAGGTATTTCATAGAGTACAATTCTATATCAAACAACTACATGTGAACATTGTTTTTAAGGAAGATATTGCTATCTGCTATTAATCCATTTATATTTCCACATTTCAATTTATTTAATACAACCCCAAACTTGGTTAAACAATGTTCCGCATAGGCAGGTTGTATTACATTGGTATGCTCAGTTTATACATGAACAAGGGAGAATCACTTTTCTAGATTTATTTTTGGAGTCTTGTGGTCCAATGAATCAGTAATAACATGTCATTGCTTCAATGATAATTTCACAAATTAGTTCCATGAACAAAGGGTTTCACGTCTGAAATGGGGTATAGTTCGGAGTATTAAATTGTGAGAATCAAAATGTCTGTTTACTTAATCTACACCAGAAATTCTCATAGTTACCAATACTGACACTTTGGAGTGAATAATTCCTTATTGTGGGAACTTTTCCGTGCTTTGGAGAATGTAGAATAGTATCTCTGGCCTCTATCTAGAGAGCAAATGCCAGTAACACCCTCCTCCACCTCTGATGACAGTCTAAAATAACTCCTGATCTCCCCAAATGCCCCATGGGGAAAAAATTCACCCTAGTTGATAACCACTGATCTACATTGATTTCCTTTTCAATTTTTAATGAATAAATAATATATATTTATTTGTTTTAGATATCTGTATTTATTTTGGAGGGAGTTTACAGTGATAAATAACTGTTCATGCTTTGTGAGCTTATTTTCCTTATCTATTATACATAAGATGAAATATGTAAAGCATCTAGAGTAACTATTTATATATACTTGGACTTCTATTATTTGTTCTTCTTATTTGGCTTTTAGAAGATCAAATTTGAAATTGAAACTTTTAAAAATGTTCAGTTTTATTAATTGAAGAATTAAAAATTTCTAAGTTTGTAAAGCCCTGAATTTGTATCCAAAGAAAATAATACTTTAGAAAGTAAGGGATCTAAATACATCAAGTCAAACCAGGCAACAGTGAGTGGATAAGTAGCATATAAAACTAGTATCTTTTAGACTCAAGGTATAAAAGTACATCGGGGAAGGATCAGGGGTGAAATTGTGTCTGGTCCCTGAGGGATGAGCTGTTGTACTGAGGTTTTCTCCTATTTACTTAGGATTGTTAACTTTGCTGGTTCTAGTAATTATAAAAACTGAAACACTGCTTGGCTGACCCTTAGGGAAAATACTGACACCTATGCCTAGCAGGAGAAATTATTAAACAATTGACAGGGATATAAAACAAGAAAAATCCAATCAGTTAATAATGAGCGTGGAGATGAACAGTCAGCATCAGACTTTGGATGCTGGTGCTCTAAACTACAGTCTCAGTCTTATGATTTGATGTAATTTTTCAACTAGCATTGGTGACTTTTCATAATGAACATTTTGATTATAAATTAAGGAATGTGAATAATACATTAAATAGATGTTGGACTTCTTTAAATTCAAGTTACTTTTGGTATGTATTAAAAATTCTGATTATGTTTTTAATGTGAGCAGTCTCAGTGCCACAAGTAAGCTGAATTTCAAATTCTGTCATTTTAGTTTAGAAGGACTGATGCTCTCTAAATAATTGATTTTATAAAAAGGAGAACTTTTATCAAGGGATTCAGTGGATGTTCAGAGGTTGTAGTCATTTAGCTACTGCCTACCAACGCCAAGAGTGACATTCAAATATGCTGGCTTTCCTTTTAAAGTATATTATTGCTGGGGGAAGTATTTGTACTGCATTTCTGTAAAAACTAAAAACATAAGCAAATCTTTATGACCTAAATGCCTAATTTGGTCTATTAAAAAGTAGAAAAAAGTGTCTGCAGTTACCTTACGTAAGAATCTAAGAGTAGAAGTATCACATGCAGGGTACTCAAAGAAAGTTTGCAAGCTGTTCTCTCCCGGGTTTTTTGATTAGTAAGAAACTTATGACCAGGTATAGTACATGAATGTATACATAATGAATCTCTATAATAAGGCCAACTGAGCAGTTGGTATGGAATCCTTTGCTTTTTATAGACTAACCTGAGTTCATATTTTAGACACAATTCACATTAAACTTCAATTTTTATTAGTGCAGCACCCTTACAGGTAATATACTCAAGTTTATAGTATGGTATAAGGACTCTCATACAAAGGCATAGCTTAATAATTGGCATTTTATTTAAAATTTATGATGATATTGCTGCAGTAAACCTGAGGTTTTGATGACCTTAATATAAGCAAAAATAAGCGCAGAGTAATACATTCAGATGTCAACAGTAACCATAGACTTATTATTTCTCCATTTATTGTTTGAAAAATATTGAGACATCTATTTGAAATACCATTAGATTTTTTGGCAAAATATTATTTCTGTGTGGGTTGCTATTGTTATATAAAAACTCAGTGTTCTATATTTTTGTCTCACATTTATTCAAACTTCATTAATTAGAATCCTTTGACTTTTTTGTTGTTGTATCCTATTTCCTTTAAGATGGAGAAACACTACAAAAACAAAAACAAGTTATCACTGTCATTACTAAAACCATTTATAGACTCTCTTGTTTATTTTTCCATCAGCTATTGGTAGGCTCCTGTCCTGGCACGAGGAGGTCAGGTCCTGGTGTATGATCCTGAATACCTCATATCATTTCCCAGAAACCCAAGGTATTACTCTTCAGGATGCTGTTGAATCTTCAGTGCATCAGAAGGGTGTGGACTGCCATCAGATATGGATCCACAGATATTCCAGCTCTCCATTGCCATGTATCAACTTGCTCCAAATATTAAGACTAAAAAACATGCCATATCGTCATATACTCCAGTTTTGAAAGCCAATAATTTGGCAATTTGTTACACAGTAATAGATAAGTAATATGTCCGCTTAAAAATAGTTCTTTATTAAGCTTCATAATGCCTTCTACAGGGAGTATTATCAACTACATTTGAATCTCAAACATCCATCCTCATTTGAAAGATACTTTGATATTTTTTGTATCATTTCACATCTAATGTCTAAATTTCTGATATTGTTAACTCCTAGAGATTAGAATGGTATATATGATTCCTGTAGAATGCCACAAGAATAAGAAAACAGTTAAAATGTATGATTTGGTACAAATGATGTTTGAAACTTGATATAACATCATGTAATATAACATATCACTTATAATTTATAGTTTATTTTGAATAAGTTTTGAAAGACAAAATAGTTTGACTGAAAATGTTGAGGAAATGGAACTATTTTAATATAAAGTGTTTGTATTAATTTTCAGTTATTATAATAAACCAAATATTAAATTTATGTTGCGATATGTTTACAAATTGTATAGTGAGTTACGATTCATATGGAAACATTTTCTTTGCCTGATGAACCCCAGAAAACTAATAATAGAATGTGACATCTGATTCACATCTGTAACAATTTCAATCTTTGAAATGTATTTTAATATGTTATACTTCATCTGGCTTTCTAAAAAATATCACCAAGTTCCTACCCACTTTTCAGAGTATTTTGGGTTTTTTTGTTTTGTTTTGCAAATGTAGCAAACATATAGTGTCATCTTTCAGAAAGTTCTCCCACACTCTTTTAAATCTGCCTTCACTGAATATTAACTGTATTTAGTTAGAAAATTGCTGCGAAATAGATGATTACATGAATTTCTTTCTTCCATTGCAGCAGAATTAAAAAACAATATATATACTATATAACATATAGTATATATAGTTATATAGTTAGGGAAATTACATATATATATGTGTATACACATATATATTACATATATAATTTGTGCAATGTTCTAAATGTTACCATAGAACTGCAATGAGAGGCCAAACTACATATCTGAGGCTGTAACTAACTCTTCCTCAGGCAGAGCTTATTTCAGATGTCTCAGAGAGAGGTTATGAGCAGAGACAATAGTTGAACTAAGTTTAAAAATAAGTAGGACTCCTTTGAAATATTAATTGGGTTTAGTTAGAAAATCAAGGCGAAATAGATGATTACATAAATTTCCTTCTTCCATTTCAATGGAATTAAAAAACAACATGTTGATCAAAGGGTATGAATTTTCAGGTATAGGATGACTAAGTTCTGAGAATCCAGCCTAAAGCATGTTGAATATAAACAATACTACATTGTATACATGAAATTTTCTAAGAAAATTGATCTTAAGTGTTCTTACCACAAAACAAACAAAAAATTGCAACTAGGTAAGGTGATAAATGCATTAACTAACATGATTTTGATAGGCATTTTATAATATATATGTATTTCAAATATCACATTGTACATGTTAAATTTATGCAATATGTTAAATTTATGTTAATTATACCTCAATAAATCTGAGAAACAAAAACCAAACCAAACCAGAAAAAACAAAAACAAAATAAAACAAACCAAGACCACCAAACATAATCCTTCAAGGTTGAAAAGTGAATATAAGAAAAGAAATTAGATGCAAGAAAAATGATAATTTTATGGTATGCAAATTATATCGAAATCTAGTTGATCTTACAAAAACAATTGTGCGGTCAGAATTAAATTCAGCCCAGTCCTTCTCTCCACAGATTATATTACTAATAATGGTTTCAGTTTAAAAATGAATTGCTCAAAAAAACAAGTACAAAACAAATATTAGTGAAAGAAAAGGAGGGAGGAAGGGAGGGAAGGAGAGACAGAGGGAGGAGGGAAGAACTACAAAGAACATGGCAGGAAAATGTGGCAAGAAGCAGAAAGCAATGTGAACAAAATATTCAATAGTAATTTAAGAAAAAAATTAACTTAGTAAAATGATTATTTTTACAAAGCAATAACAGAAAGCAGAGTTCGATGAAAAGAATCTGAAAGACTGAATGTAGAGGTAGACATTGTCACACCATATCTAAAACAGCAGAATTCTGACTCACAAGGTTGGCAGCAATCATTCTGGAAAGCCCACTCCAAACTGTGCAGCAATTAGCCTGGAGGGGCTGATTTTGATCAGTACTGACACCTTCCCTAATGTCCACACCTCCTTCCAACTCTGCACTAATAAGTGAAAACCCAGCATAATTCCCAAACCAACATCAGATGCCCTGTTTCTAGTTAGCTTACACAGATATGAAGCTGATTTCGGTCAACATATTGAGTTCATATTTATGCTATAGATTACATATAATATAGATAAATGTGGCACTTTATTCATACATGATTAAAAGTCCACATATAAAGTTAACCTAGAAAATATAAATCAATAAATTATTGATGGAGTTCAAGTACTTATTCAGCTTCAGTTTCTTATTTCTGCATTTTATGCGTATATTATAATGGTGATAAATTCATAAAGAAGATATAAATGGTTAAAAATTTGGGTAGGTAAAATTTAAGAAATGACTGGTGTCTTCTTTGCATGTGTATGTGATGCATTTACATATTTTTTGGATATTTGCACTGTTTGTGTGTGGGGGGGTTACTGGGGAGTGAACCCAGAGGCATTCTACCCCCAAGCAACACCTCCAATCCTATTTTTTATTTTTATTTTTAAACGAGGTCTCGCTAGGTGATAAGAGTCTCACTACTTGCTGAGGCTGTCCTTGAAACTGCAATCCTCTTGTCTCAGCCTCCCAGGTACTAGGATTACAGGCATGTATCACCACACCCGGGTCATATTTGCATTTTTCATCCTTTCTCCTTTTGCTGCATAAGATTCACCAGGTAAGAGTAATGTATTTCATTTCTCTATCCCTAAAGCAGACATTTCAAAAGTCATAGATACTTCAATAACAATATAAATTATTTACTCGAAGTTTCAAAAAAGGCCTTTATACTTCATTTAGTATGATAAATCTGATTTCAATATATTTTATATCTTTGGTTTAAAGCAGGGCAGAATTGTGACTGTGTTTTGGAAATTAAATGTACTCAACTTATTAAAAATATCTACAGCTCATTCTAGTTGTCCTAGTTATATCATATTTAAGGGGATATTTAGCTGTTGAACTTTTTAAATTATTAAAATGATTTATTTCATTTTCAAGTTATCACACCAGCACCCTGCCTCTGCAAGTTTAACCTTTCACTTTTATGTGAAAAAATAAACTCTTACATTTGTTGTCAGGAAGTTATAATCCTGAAATATCTGCAGTAAAATGGCCTTGGTAGCTGAAAATGTGTCCTTTGTTTAAAAAGATGCTGCATTGTTTTAAGAAACTATTGTTTTTCTTCACATAACAATAATTTGGCCAAAATGCAGCAAAAGCTACTACTGTGATTTTCTTTGTCATTGTTTTTTGACCACCACTAAAGAAATCACACTTCCCCCAAATTATGTTATACTGTGTTAAAAATGAACCTAAACTCATAACTTATGTGTGTGTTCCCAGAACTTGCCTGAAAGAATATTTTTATATCATCCTGATTATATCTCAACTGTCCCTGCTTGTGTCTAATTTTTAAATATTTCACATGATTTCCAATTTCAAACTAACTCAAAAAATTTTCAAATCTTAATGACTGATATGCATCCAATAATAATCCTAATTTTTTGTGGTCTTGTTAGTCACAAACTTATTGATGTTTCTACAGATAGAAGATATATAAACTTTTTTTTTCAAATAAGTGCCTCTCTCAAGTTCATTATAGCTATGTTATTCTTTTGCTATTAATTTAGATATAGCACTTGTATGGCAGTTAATCAACCATAAGTAGCCATTTGTTTCCTCAAAGATTATCCAGTGTCTAGCCTCTTCTTGTCTTCTTCATAAAGAAATGAGAATATTTGACTCTCAATTTTTTAGAGGCAGTTGCCTTATCATCTCAGAAATCCAGACTCATATACAGCTACCCACTCAGCCTTTCCACTGACATGTCAAATGAGAAATTTGGCCTAACCTGCTACAAACCAAATCCTTCTCCCCACCCCACACATTGAATTTTGTCCACTTTAGTAACGTGCACTATCATTTGTCAGGTTGCTCAATCCCCAAAACTTGATGCCATCTTTGCATCTTAAATTTTTCCACTTTGACACCATGCCCAATGTCTCCAGCAAATTCTTCCTATAATTGTTTCAAAAGAATCCCAGATGCAACCAAGCTGCACAACACCTAGACCTAACACCTTGGTCTGACCTTTATCTCCTTGCAACACCACACTCTGGTCTCCTTCCTGCAACCCCAGCCCCAACAGTCACTTATCCACAAAGAAGATCTCCCCAAACCTAGCAAATCATCCCCCATCCACCTAGAATGAAAGATGGTTGTTTCCGTGCAGACTTTGAGGATCTAAATGGTCTTTTCCATTTCTTTTGCTTCCATTTTTATCATTGCTCCCTGAGCTCAAGCCATGTGCTCTTTTTTAAAACACAAGGGTTATTCTAGCATCCACTCTATTTTTTAAATACTTTTATTGGTGCCTTATAATTACACATCTTAGTGAAGTTCAAAGCCATACAAACAAATATGCACACAGGTCTTGGAGTGTTTTCCTTCAGGTCCCACCCCGCTACCCCACCGCCATGCATAACAGTACATGACAGTAAGATGTGACGCCTCCTTCATACCTGGGCATAGCCTAATTTTAACTGTTTCATTCATCAATTTTTCCTGTTCACCTCCCCACCTCCCTCTCTATATCCCTTTCCACTATTCTACTTATCTCTCTCTTCAATTATCTAAAGTCCCTTTAGGTTCCTATTTTCTCTCTAGCTTCCAAATATGAGAGTAAAACATCTTACCTCACCTAGCATAATATTCTCTAGTTCCACCATTTTTCTGCAAATGACATAACTTTGTTCTTCTCTTTGGCTGAGTAAAATTCTACCATGCATATATACCACATTTTTGTTATCCATTCATTTGTTGACGAACACCTAGGTTGGCTTCATAATTTGCTTCCAACTCTATTTATCAACTGTGCCATATTGGTGGAACACTTACCTGTGCTGCGGGCAACATTTCAAGCATGCCATTTTCCCCCTCATTTCACTCAGATCTCTGCTCAAATGCTGCCTCCTCAGAGAAGCTTTCCCAGATTGCTTTTTAAAAATATTACTTCTGTTATTCTGTATTTCTTTGCCCTGTATTTCTTATTTGCATATAATTTGTATTTGACTGATCTTTCATATAGTTTGATTTCTGTCTTATTTATTGTTTTCTCCAACAATCAAGGTAACACCAGAAGGGTAGATCTCTGTTTTGTTTTTCTTGATTTTCTATAAACACCTAGAACAATGCCTGTCATACAGAGGTGCTCTGAATAAATTTGTCCAACAATGACTCTAACAGAGAGGTAAGTTGAATGCCCAAACTCTAATTTTTCTAGCACCTAGAGCAGTGTTCTTTTACTACACATATTTTTCCCAAATAGCTGAAATTCCCTTAGAATTGATTTTAGTTTACTGTGCATGCCTGAAAAGATAGTAACAACATTCACTATAAAATCAATTATCATTTAGATTCTTTCACTAATCTAATTTGACATTTTGCCCCTTTGTGTCTGGAACCACTTTGGTTATATATTTCTTCCTATTTATTTCCCTATAATAAAATAAATTGTAAGGTAACATACTGAACAAGAAGCCTTTGAGAAAAGATGGCCTTGAACACATTTTTATTTTGTGGTTAACTATGCCATTATGAAGTGATAAAAGCTCATTTACACATGAGTCCTTCTTAAATAATTGATTTGATTCTAATACAGTAATATCAAAACAATTAATGAGATAAAATGGCATTTTATTAAGATGCAATTTCCGAAAATGAAATAAGGCATTTGGTCCTTGTGGCTGCTCTAGGGCATGTAGTAAACACTGGTTATAAAGTGAGTTCCTTGAGATCAAAGCCAGCCCTTATTTTCTTTATATTACAAGAGTAACATGACACTTGGCACTAAGAATGAGCTCAGTGAATAGAAACTGAAATCTAAAGGTCTGTCTGTTCTCCTAACATAATAGTAATAGCATGTTACAGTTTATATTACTATTATATAATAGTAACATATTAGTAATAGTTTATTAGATAATAGTAATAGATTGTGTGTGTGTGTGTGTGTGTGTGTGTGTGTGTGTGTTACTGGGGATTGAACCCAGAGGCATTCTACCTCTGAGCTACACCCCCAGCCCTATTTTACTTTTTATTTTGAAAATAGGGACTCACTAAGTTGCTGAAGGCCTCCCTAAATTGCAGAAGCTGGCCTAGAACCTGTGATTCTCCTGTCTTAGCCTCCTAAGTACTGGAATTAGAGGTGTGCACCACTATGTCCAGCTATAGTGATGATATTTAATAAATAATTCTATTGTTCTTGTCTTTAGCCAACTGCTTTGTACAACCTTTCCAAAATAATATTCTTTGTTCCCCACCCTTTTCCCTGTTGGTTTTCCTAATTTCTGTATACTAACCATTTGGGACTAAATTAGAAATCGCTAGTAAGAAGAAATGCATAATAATATAAAAATAAAATTTTTAAAATGTCAAATATGCTAATTTCTTCTCTTTTGTGTGACTCCTACCAATGGTATCATATTAGTCTATTTATTTATTTATTTATTTATTTATTTATTTATTTATCTATCTATTGTAGTACTGGGATCTAACCCAGGGACATTCTTAGCTCTGAGGAACACGCCCAGCCATATTTTATATTTTATTTTTGAAACAGGGACTCACTAAGTTGTTGAGGACCTTGCTAAGTTGCTGAGGCTCGCCATGAATCTCTGATCCTCCTGTCTCAGCCTCCTAAGTACTGGGATTACAGGCGTAAACACCATACCTGGCTTCATGTTAGTCTTTTTTTTAATGTTCATTTATTGGTGCATTGTAATTATACATTTTGATATATGTCAGGGTAT